>PVKC010046363.1:0-11263 GCA_004027635.1 Crocidura indochinensis
ATATGTCGAGTGGGGCTCTCCAAAGCTTCCCTAGCACCAGAGGAAACCACATTTTATGGCATAAAGACGGAGTTCAGGCCAAATGAGAATTTGCTAAGGCTTTTTTTTTTTCTTTTTTCTTTTGTTTTTGGGTCACACCCAGCAGCACTCAGGGTTACTACTGACTCTACGCTCAGAAATCATGTGTGGCAGGCTCGGGGGACCATATGGGATGCCAGGATTCGAACCACCGTTCTTCTGCATGCAAGGCAAATGCCCTACCTCCATGCTATTTCTCAGGGCCCCTTTGCTAAGGCTTGATCAGAAAACTTTTCTAAATTCTGAATACCTGGAAATAGAACATTGCTGGCTAACTCTAGGCCGTCCCTCCTCTCTTACAGAGAGCTCTGATTATAGGAAAAATCACCTGTCAACACTGTTGTTCTTGAGACATTCCTAAGCCTCAGTGTTTATGCTTATTTTATCTTATCCCTGGTGCCTCACTCCCCCATGACTATGCTTCTGCTATGTCTGTGTCTTTGCCAGTTCCTCATGTCCTATATAAGCATTGTTGGGATGGAATAAAGTGTCATCAGCCTGGGAACTCTTCTTTCCCTGTCATCAGCAGGAGGGAACGTCCTTAGTCCTGAATGTACAGGGAGGAAAGAAGTTGACCCTTACTGGCTGACTGGTCAGTACACTCCTCCTCCCCCTGCCATTCTGCCCCATCCCTGAAAGACTTCCCTGGGGAAGTCATGGATGTAGTGACACATGGGAGTGTATCCTTGTCAGAGCAAACCTCTGAGAAGTAAAGGACAGTGCGGAGAGATAGCATTTGCCTTGCATGAGGCTGATCTGGTTCTATACCCTCTATCCCATGTGGTTCCCAGAGAGCCTCACCAGGTGTGATTCCTAATGCATTCCTGAACATCTTCAGGTGTGACCTAAAAGCAAGCAAGTAAATAAACAAAAACACCAAAACATTTAGTCTCTTCCAACTGTTTTCTCTGGATCTTGCAATTTGTGTATATGGAGGGGATTATTTTCTATGACAGTATTAAGGGGGTCACCCCTGACCTTTATCTAGAACATTTTATCTGTGGCTGCTTTTCAGCTCAGGACTAAATCTCTGGCTAAATCTCAGGACTAAATCTCCTTATACTGTTTTGTATAAGGAGGGTCTCTGACTTGGAAAGTCTTCACTATTCTGATGAGACCAGCAACCCTCCTCCCAAGACTTTGCATGCAGATCATCAACGCAATGTTCCCCTTAGCTGAACACAAGCAACTCAGTCCACTCCTTCTGGGCTTGCTGTGCTCAGAGATGCCCAGATCATTTAGAAGACTCTAATATATGACGATTCCCATCCTCCCAAAGAAAGGCTTTACAACCTCCCCCACAAATGACAGTGTTTTTGATCGAGAGCAGCATCTTTTGGAGACTGGTGTGGGCCCCAGAAGCACAGGGACTCTTGCTCCAGTGCACACACAACATCCCCAACTTCTCAAAAAGTACATGGATTTTTTTTTTTTAAAACCGGATTAATTATTGTCTTAGTGCTCTCGTGGTCAGACATTTGGCAGACTATCCCTGAACTCAAGTCAAGATGTTAGCAGGGTTTCATTCCTTCTGGAGTTGGATGGCAAATCCCTTGCCTCATCTTTCTTTGCTGTTTGCATGTGTGTGTGTGTGTGGGGGGGGGTGTTCTGGGTTATACCTGGTAGTGCTCAGGGACTACTCTCAGTACAGTGAGTGCTCAAGGGACACCCCAGATGTGCTGGGGATGTGTACCAATGATGCAGCCTGGAGCTCCCCCTTGCAAAACATGTGCCTATAGCCTTTTCCTGGCCTCATGCACATTCTAGGGTGGTTGTTATTTAAATTTGGCTTCTGCGTTCCTCAGCTACTGCCATCACTCCTGCTTTTGCCTCTGTGGCCATTTCTCTCCCTTCCTATTTCTCTCTCCTGAAGGACTTCACAGAACTAAAGAGGATGAGAACATTTGGGAAACCTAGATTTAACCCCTGAGTCTGTGTGGTTCCCTGAGCGCCACTGTGAATAATCCCTGAGCAATATCCCCAAAGCAGCCCCCAAGTACTCCCAGTTGTGATTCTTGAAAGTCCAGAAGTCCTCCCCGCAAAGGGCCTCCCCAATGGCATTGTGGCTTGTCTGGACCATCCAGGACAGTCACCACATCTTGGGACCCTTAGTAATACATTCTCTGTCTTTTTTTATTTTTTTGGTTTGTTTTTGATGTTTTGGGTAATTTTTGATATTGGATTAATATTGGTTAGTTTTTGATATTTGTTTTGATAACAATGCTCAGGTCTTACTCTTGGCTCTTGCATTCAGAAATCACTTCGGGCAGGCTTGGGGGACCTTATGGGATGCCAGAGATTGAACCTGGGTTAGCATTGTGCAAGGTAAATGCCCTACCCACTGTTCTATCACTCTGGCCCCTGCACTGTTCCTTTTGCCACTGTATTCCCTGGAATCACCATGGGAACTATGGGAGGTGGTACTAGAGTGACTAGGCTTATGATTGAGGAACCATAAAAATGCCCTGTAACCCTAGATCTGCTGCTGCAGGGAGCATTGCACTGGGAACTTAATTGTGGGAGAGCTGGCATGGAACACGGGGGAAGCCAAGGACTTCTGACTGGACAACTCAGAGCTTCTGCCCTATGGGGTGTGGAAGGCCTTTACCTTTGATGGGTGCAGGAGAGGAGGGAGCTCAGCTCAATAGTACCCCCTAAGTGACATTAGCCAAGGCTCATCCCAAGAGCCATCTAGCTACCCTGAGGCAGAACTGAACAGCTGTCTCCCTGTGGGCAATGACTCGGGGCCTGGCTCTGCTCTGGTCCCTTCAAGTCTAGCAAGGACCCCAACTCTGTGTCTTTACCAACTTCCTTCTAGTTGAATCTCGGTATATCAGAAGCTCTGTGCTCACCTCAAAAGCTGTAAATTGGAGACTCCAGAGGGTGGAAATGCACTAGAACACACAGTGACCCCTCAAACACCTCCCTTTCCCTAAACCATTTCCTCATCCTCTGTGAACTGCTTCTTTAGGGTGGACAGTCCTGTTGTGAGGGGCAGGGAGGCTAAGGGGCACCTCCTCAACTCATATCTAGCTCATGACCAACTGTCCCTTCATGCTCTGTCTATCTCTTTTTTTTTTTTTTTTTTTTTTTTTTTTGGTTTTTGGGTCACACCCAGCAGTGCTCAGGGGTTACTCCTGGCTCCATGCTCAGAAATTGCTCCTGGCAGGCACGGGGGACCATATGGGGCACCGGGATTCGAACCGATGACCTTTTGCATGAAAGGCAAACGCCTTACCTCCATGCTATCTCCCGTGTCTGTCTATCTCTTTCTCTCAGTTCTTTGCAGATGGCAGTTAGAAGTCCCCAGTCTGCAGGTCACCCTAATCCTGCTCTCTCCAGCTCTAATCCCCTGCTCTAATCTCTTGGGCACTCTCAGCTGCTTTAGCAGGGCGGGAAGGCAGATGAGGTAAACCACGGGGCTTAACCACAAGCGGAGGCCTGAATCTACCATTCCAGTGGATGCTGGTACCCCCTTTCAGAGGCCAAAACTGAGGTCCAGGCTGGGTGTCAGTGGGCAGCCCAGATTCCACAGTCCCAGAGGAAGACTTTGAACTACCTGGAAACTGGCCTAGAGATGAGCCCCACTCTGAGGGGTAGAGGTGATGTCTGTTGAATGATTCTGAAATGACTTTGGAGAGGGCTGCCTGTCCTCACCTGAGGTCTGCAGGCCATGGAGCCCGTCTCTGTGGCTACTGCATACTTGCATGACCGGAGAGGGGGTAGATGGTCAGTACCTGGGGACAAAGTGTCAACTCTGTGCCCTTCACCAAGGCCAGAGACTCATGTGTGAGGGTTCTCATAGCCGCTCTACAAGGAGATCCTTTAATTGACCCCAGTTCCTTGGGTATAGGTAGGGAAACTGAGGCACAGAGAGCTTTTTTAAGTGCATTTAGGTCCAAGTTGTACTACAAACAAATTGACAAAAAGATCAGGGATTTGAACCCACACTGGCTCCCAGGACCTCAGGATGTGGGGGAATGTCCTATCCCACACAGACCTGAGGGAAGGTAGAGTTGAAAAAAATGTGTCCCTGGAAACTCCCAGAATATGTGTCCCCACAGTGTCAGCACAAAGGCAGCTGTGTGTGGGTGAGGCACAGGGGAAATGGCACAGAGTAGGGAAAAGGTGACAGATATGCAGACTTTGAGTTTTGGCTCGTCGTGCATGATCCTGTTGGGATGCCCTCCCTGAACTATCTTAGACCCACATGGCCTGGGGCAAACATTTCCAGGTTGTACTCAGGAGTCTATCCCTTCTCCCCACAAAAAGCACCATTACCCAAAGCAGGTACTCATGAAACTTCCAGAGTTTTGCTGAGTGAGGGATATTTATTAATTTGCCAAATGGACTTATTTTAAAATTTAGGCTTCTGCTCGCTTCTTTTTTATCTTATGGAGGAGAAGACCCCCTAAGGACAGAAATGACCTATTGCCAGTTTTTAGAATAGCACGACATGTAGCATGCACAACTACTTTTATTCTGATCAGTTCAGGAGGTTCAAGTGGCCCTCAAGTTTTTGCTAATTCTTTCATTAAAATGTGAATCTAGGGACTGGAGTGATAACACAGTGGGTAGGGCATTTGCCTTGCACACAGCCAACCCAGGTTCAATCCCTAGCATCCCATATGGTCCCATGAGTTTGCCAGGAAGTTTCTGAACGCAGAGCTAGAAATCACCCTTGAGTGACACCAGGTGTGCTCCCCCCACGTCCAAAAAAATTTAAAAAAAAAAAAGAAAAAGAAAAGAAATGTGGATTTAGGGCCAGAGTCATAAGGCAGTAGGCAGTGTACTTGTTTTGTACAGCCCAGGTTTGCTCTCCCTGAGAGAGCAAATATGCTTCCCTGAGCCCCGCCAAAAGTGATTCCTGAGCAGTCAGCAGCAACCTCTGAGCCCTGCTAGGAGAGATCTCTGAGCACAGAGTCAGTTGTGAACTCTGAGCCCCACCAAGTGTGGCACCAAACCAAACCACCACAACAAAAAGAAATGTGGATCTAATTCTCCTGTAGAAACTGGGCTTACCTTCCTGACTTGTTTGGCCAGTAGAATTCAGCAGTAGGATAACTTGGCAATTCTGAAGTAAAGATTCTTGAATCTTTACAAGTTCCCCGGGATTTGGAAGCTTCTATTCCTGGAATGCTACTCCAGGGAGACTGTTCTTCTGGCTTGAAGAGCCTAAAGTTCAAGCGGAATCCTGGAGTTAGTTTCTCCAGCAACCACTCCAACTCCCCTTGACAGGCAGCCTCTGGGGCCACAACAGGGGTGACATCCCCTGTTAGAAGAAGGCAGGGAGGCATCCAGCATGGGTGAGCACCCTAGTGGCAATGACAGCTATCAGCCTGTGACAGAAGCGACACTAGAGACCATGCAAGAACTAACTTCCATGAGCCCAGCCAAGGAAGTTGAGGAAGGAGAAGGAAGGCAAGTCTGATGAGGGCAATGGAAGGAGGCAGCCTATTGATGGTATGTGTGTGTCCCATGTGATTGTATAGATCAAGTCATGTCTTTCCATTTCAAGAGCCCTGAAAAGGATCTGAAGGAGTGTAAGTTTTAGAATATAGGGTGTGCCTCCCCGAGTTCCCAGGTCCCTCTCAGGTATGACTGTCCTCAGCCACAGCATCACAAAAGTGGCTCCACAGCACCCACAAAAGGTGCCAGTGACCTCCAGGAACTTGACTTGCTCCTTCATACATTCTTCACATAATTTTTTCGTTATTTTTTGATTTCTGTTCTGGACTTGTTTATTTATGTTCTGATTT
Organism: Crocidura indochinensis; assembly: GCA_004027635.1. Taxonomy (NCBI): domain Eukaryota; kingdom Metazoa; phylum Chordata; class Mammalia; order Eulipotyphla; family Soricidae; genus Crocidura; species Crocidura indochinensis. Next base: position 5,838 of record PVKC010046363.1, read on the forward strand.
ATTGGTCTTTGTTTTGTTTCCATTTTTTAGGTCACACCCAGCAGTGCTAAAGGGTTACTCCTAGTTCTATGCTCAGAAATCACTCCTGGCAGGCTCAGGGGACCATATTGAATGCCAGGATTCGAACCACTGACCTTCTGCATGCAAGACAAACGCCTTACCTCCATGCTATCTCTCCAGCCCCGAATTGGTTTATTTTATTGTTTTTATTTTGGGGTCACATCTGACTACATCCATGGCTTATTCCTGGCCCTGCTCTCAGGAATTATTCCAGGTGGTGCTCAGGAGAGCACATAGAATGCCAGAGATCGAACCCAGGTTTGCTGTCCTGTATATCTCTCCAGTCCCTTGTTTATTCTCTTTATGTTTTACATCTTTATTTATGGTGGGGCAGGGAATTTGAGTTGCAGCTGTCAGTGCTTAGGGGCTATTCCTGGTTCTGTTCTGAGGAGTGTCCCCAGGTAGTGGTCAGGGGACCATATGTGGTGTCAAGGATTCAAACCAGGGGTCCGGGCGTTGGCACTGGAGGTAAGGTGCCTGCCTTGCCAGTGCTAACCTAGGACGGACTGCGGTGCGACCCCCCGGTTCCCCATATGGTCCCCCGTGCCTGCCAGGAGCGACTTCTGAGCGAATAGCCAGGAGTAACCCCTGAGCATCACCGGGTGTGGCCCAAAAACCAATTAAAAAAAAAAAAGGATTCAAACCAGTATGGCTGCGTGCAAGGCAAATTGCCTGACTTCCTGCTCTATCTCTCCGACCCTTTTTTTTTCTTCTTAATACTTGTTGAGTTTCAAGCCTGAGGAATTAATGGCAATTTTCTTTGGGAAATAGAATTAAAAGGACTTGAATTTTCATCTTGGCTCGTGTGAGGTTAAGGAATTGAACCCAACCTGGCAAGGCTCAGCTATCACTCAGGGCTCCCAGGGGCAATGGAAACCAGCTCAGGCAAATTCAAACAGAAAATAAATGTCTTCAAAGGTCATGGGGCATCTATTCCTGATAAAAAGCTCTCAGCAAACTGAGAATACATGGGAAACCTCTCACTCTAATGAAAACCATTTACAAACATGCCCAGTTAATAACATATTTCAGAGCAAGAGACTTGGAAACTTTGCTCCAATAATGGGGGCCAGGATGTTTATAGAAATATCTCAATGGAGGGTCAGAGAGATAGCACAGAGGTAGGGCATTTGCCTTGCATAGAGACAACCCAGGACGAACACGGGTTCACTTCCCAGCATCCCATATGGTCCCCCAAGCCTGTCAGGAGCAAATTCTGAGTACAGAGTCAGGAGTAACCCCTGAGCATTGCCAGGTATAGCCCCCACCAAAAAGAAATAGTTCAATAGACTGGGTGCATGCTTTTGCATGTAGGAGGCCTGGGTTCCCCAAGCACCACTAAAAGTGCCCCCCCCCCCAAGCACAGAGCTGGTAGGAGTCACTTAACATCACTGATTTTTAGTCCCCAAACAAAACAAAACAAATATATTAGGGTAAATATTAGAGTCAGGGAAATAGGAATATGGCTCAGGAGAAAAACATGTACCTTGTGTGCATGAAACATAAGTTCAACCTCAGCTTTGCAAATAATTAAAAACATACACAAAAGAGAAACTAAAGGACCCGGAGAGATAGCACAGTGGTGTTTGCCTTGCAAGCAGCCAGTCCAGGACCAAAGGTGGTTGGTTCGAATCCCGGTGTCCCATATGGTCCCCCGTGCCTGCCAGGAGCTACTTCTGAGCAGACAGCCAGGAGTAACCCCTGAGCACTGCTGGGTGTGGCCCAAAAAACAACAACAAAAAACAAAAAAAAGAGAAATCAAACACAAAGACAACAAAACCCCAAAGACTATGTAAAAGGCAAGAATTTTGCTCTTAATGGCACCTGCTCAACGTCTGGTAAGTATAATGAAGCCAGGTGTGTGCAAGGGCTGTGAGGCTGTATGTGTGGTTTTGAGTCCACAGTTTTCTGTTTCTTCCAGACACTGTGGCTCTAGGTCCTGGTTATAGAGCATGCGTGTGGGTACCACATCACATTCTGCCTATACTGATTAGGGACTTAGCCTTGGGGAGTCTTAGGGCTGAGTCCCTTATCAGGTCCACATAAGTTATCCTGCCACAGTGAAACCAATGCCTCCTCCAGCAGTTCATTTAAATTAGTCCACTCCTGCTGGGAACAGGATGAGTGGAGTTGGGGATACAGAGCACTGAGACCAGAGGAGACACCCGGGAAGCCCACCACAGCTAGTCTTGTCTGGTGAAAAGAGAAAGACTTTGCTGCTGATGATATGGCAACCTCTGTTGTCAGCTTGCTGTGCCCACGACTTGCTTCAATAATGTCTGGTTGATGGTGTCAGTGGGAAAGAAGGTAGGGCACAAAGGTGGAAAGACAGAACTATCTTGGGGCAGAGAGAGAGAGAGAGACAGGCAGATAGACAGACAGAAACAGAGAGACAAAAGAGACAGAGACAAAGAACTTGGAGCAATCTTTCTCCCAAGGTGTTGTTACTTACATGGAGAAACAACCAATTCCCCCGATTGTTTGGCAATGCTGCATACATTTTCCAACAAGCTCTTTCAGCCACAACTGAGCTCAAAAACATTTGCATGCATATTTAATGAGAGCTTGAGCTCCCAATTTCTGCTTCTTAAAAAAGATGATGAGGAAACAGGTAACCTAAGCACTGAATGTTGATGGTACTGGGATGCCCTAGGGGCTGTAGTCAGCGACCACAGGGATAGTAGAAGACAGTCTGGAGTCTGCCGGAGAAGCTTCAATCCCCACTGCACAAGGTCTGGAGATAACTTAAAGAGCCTCGTGACCAACAGGCACATTAGAGACCACACTGTGACCCATCCATGACTTTTTGTTCCTCTCCAACGTTTGTTCTATAAAAATGAATCTGACTCGTTTTGGGGGACTCTGGGCTCCAGTCAATATATCTTCAAGGGAGAGACACCAAATAATCAAAGAACACATGGAAAAATGTACTACATCACTTTAATACAAATTAAAACCACCGTGAGGTACCCATCCTGCCCTTTAGGATGGCATTAATTCAAAAACCAAATAGCAAGCATTGGCAGGAATGTCAAGAAATTGGAGCCCATGTGCATTGCTGATGGGAATGGAAAAGGGCGCAGCCTGTATGAAAAATGATAGGCTGGTTCCTCAAGAAACTATGCAGAATTACCATGTGAGCCAACCAGTTCACATCTCGTTATGAAACCTGAAGAGTTGAAAGCTGGGTCTGAGCAGGTATTTGTGCTGTTTTGATCATCAGAGAATTATTTACCATATCCATAAAGTAGAGCCATCCAAACACTCATCAACTAATGACTGCGTAAACATTATGTGGCATGCACATTTGTCTTTACAAAGAAAGAAAGGAAAAAGACATTCTGACAAATGCTACAATAGAGATAAACCTTGAGGATATGAGGGTAAGTGAGACTATTCAGCTAGAAAAACAAAGAGCATATGAGTTCACTTGCATGAATATCTAGAATAGTCAGATTCATAAGAAATGGAACGGAGAGTTCCAGAAATGGAAGAAAGAGCCCAATGGAGAGCCATTTTTAATGGGACTAATTCTGGGATACTAAAATAATAATTTTGTTTCTTTGTTTTTTGTTTTGGGGCTACACCAGGTGGTGGTCAGGGATTACTCCTGGTTCTGCACTCAGGAATTATTCCGGGAAGATTTGGGGGATCATATGGGGTGTGGAGGATAGAACCCAAGTCAGTCACATGCAAGGCAAGTGCCCTACTCACTCTACTATAGCTGGACCAATGTTATAGTGCATACAAAACTTGCCTTGAACCTGAGTTTGATTCCTAGCATCCCATATGGTTCCCCCATGCAACACATGAAGTAATTTCTGATTGCAGAGCCAGGAGTAACCCCTGAACACTGCTGAGTGCTGGAAATCAAACTAGGGTCATCTCATACAAAGCAAATACATCAACTTTTGTATTGTATCACTGGTTCCTCAACTGTGTTTACAAAAACATTTAAAATAGAGGCCAAGGATGTGACACATATGTCAGATATATGAAATCCTGTGTTTGATCCTGGAACGTTGTGGGGGAAAATGGTTACAATGGTAGACATGATTTGGGATGTATATCTTAACACAATAGTTTTCCATTACCCTCTCTAACTTCCGGCAAATAAATATTGTCCATTTTGAATTCCAACTTTTCATGTACATGAACAAAGAGAAATGTATAATGGTGATGTGTGGTCTTCAAAAGCAAATCAGTATCATGGACATTGGTGTCCCTTTGATAGCAGCTTCACCAAGGTTCTGAGAATATCAGTACATGCCAATGAAGATTTGATTTCCCCCCTCACACACACACAATATGGAATCAAAATAAAACTTCAGAAAACTCATTTGCCAAGATTAGAAAATGTCTAGATTCAGGTTCACATTCAGGTTCATGTGAACCTGGGATAAACTTAACGAACATGTCTAGCATTGAGGTCAGGCTACCCCTTTCCCCATCCCTCTGAACTTCCAGAAGTCCCTGGCAGCCATATCCATGATCCACAGTCTTCCACCATGTCTATGCACGTAGATAGTACCATAGACTTATGTAACTCTTGAGAGGCCCAAATGAGCAGGAAAAGCACCTGTATTTACTGGCGTCACAGCAGATCACATTGGGGCTCTTTGGAAGGTCCCTATAGACCACCACTGTTGGCCATATGAGCTCATCAGCCCAGATTCACAAGTTCCCAAATTTGTGGACCATGCAGCTGTTAATGCAGCCACATGACACCTCCATAATTTTAATACCAATTTCCCAGTATGGATACACCAAATTAGAAGTGAAATTATCATAGAAACTACATAATAAAATAAAAAACAAAATGCTCCACTGGCAGTAATCAGCTTAGTAAACCTTGAGTTAATGATATAAGACCCATTGCAAAATATGACAATCTTCACAAATTTTCTTTTAATGAAATTTTCTATAATTCCATTACCACTAATTGTACCAAGCTATATTAAGTAAATTATTCATACCCACCAAGGGGCAGGTTTTGGGGAGGTTGGAAAATTGATGACCAAGCTGAAGGGAACGTTACTTTGGTGGTGGGTTTGGTGTTGGAATATTGAATTCTAGAAATAACTGTAATATGAACAACTCTGTAAACCACAGTGTCTAAAATGAAGAAATTTATCTTAAATGTGTCTGGCATTGGAATCTAAGTTGTTTTGAGGTCTCAATATATATATACACACACACACGGGGCAAAACTTTATGACAAAAATAACATTTCTTTTTTTTTGTTTGTTTGTTTTGTTTTGTTTTTGGGTCACATCCGGCAACACTCAGGGGTTACTCCTGGCTCCATGCTCAGAAATTGCTCCTGGCAGGCACAGGGGACCATATGGGGCACCGGGATTCGAACC
>PVKC010046364.1:0-11251 GCA_004027635.1 Crocidura indochinensis
CTTGTGTGTGTGAATGCAGCGTTTCCCCAGCGGTGCTTTTGAGCTCCTCTGAAGTGTCTTGATTGCGGCTCTACAATGGCATCTCCTGCCAGTGCTCCCTCTGCAGCTCCTGGCTCCGTGCCGCCTGCTCCCAGGGGCTGGTGTTTCTGCTGACTTGAGCAGAGGCCGAATGAGGCCCTTCCCTTGGTCTAGCCACAGTCCTTCCTGCTCCTAGGGCTGAGGTGGGCTGGCCCCAGGGCCCTAGTCAACCCTCTCTCTCCCCTCAGCTCCCTTTGGCCTTGCTGCCTCCTGTCCAGCCCCTCATTCCCTGCACTCAGTCAAAGCCTGGAGCCGACAGAATTTCCTGCTCAGAATGCTCCAGAGACCCAAGGCCAGACTGTTTGTGCTGTCATTCAAGGCCCCTTTGATCTGACTCCAACTTTTTTTTTTCTGGTTTGAGGGCCACACCTGTAGTGCTTGGTGGCTACCTCTGCCTAAGCGGTGCTTGGAGGACCATGAAGTGCTAGTGCTCAAACTTTGCATGTAGGGGCCAGAGAGATAGCACAGCAGTAGGGCGTTTACCTTGCAAGTGGCAGACCCAGGACCAATGGTGGTTCGAATCCAGGCATCCCATATGGTCCCCTATGCCTGCTAGGAACTATTTCTGAGCACAGAGCTAGGAGTAACCGCTGAGTGCTGCTGGTGTGACCCAAAAATAAAAATAAAATAAAAAACTTTGCATATAGCTGAATGAGATTTGATCTGTGACACCCCATATGATCCCCTGAGCCTCACAAGGAGTGATCCGGGAGCACAGATCCAGCAGAAGTAAGCCCTGGGCACCACTGGGTGTGACCCCCCAAACAACAAAACAAAACAAAACAAACCAGCAAACCTGGAACTTCAGTATGCAAAGCATGTGCTCTGGTCACCAAACCTTTCTTTTTATTTGTTTGTTTTTTGGACTACACTCAAACAGTGTAGCTTCTGACAGTGCCCAGAAGCTATCCTGACTCTGTGCTCACTCCTGCTGGTCCTGGGTGAACCATATGCTGTTCCAGAGATCTAACTGGATTTGGCCACATGCAAGGTAAGCACTTTAGCCCTGTACTTTCTCTCTGCCCTCCACCCCCAAAACATTGTTCATAGGCCTATTAGTCATGTGTTTTATGTTTTGGGCTACATCTGGGGCTGTCCTGGTGCTGAACCAACAGGTGCTGAAGATTAATCCCAGTCCTTTGAGCTCCTCCCTACCCCTGTTTGTTTTTGGCCATGCCAAGGGTACAGCCCATAACCTTCCATGTGCTAGACAAGTGCTCTACCACTGAGCCTCATCCATAAACTTTTTTTTGTTTGTTTGTTTTTGGGCCACGCCTAGTGGTGCTCAGGGATTACTCCTGGCTATGCGCTCAGAAATCACTCCTGGCAGGCTCAGGGACCATATGGGAACCCAGGTCTGTCCTGGGTCGGCCACACACAAAGCATATGCCCTATTGCTGTGCTATCTCTGTTGGCCCCATTCCTAGACTGTTTCATCTTCATTTCTCCATACACCTTATGCACCAGATGACCTTGCTTCTTCTAACCTAACTCACCATTTTTTTAGGTTTTCTTTGACTTGGGGCAGTGATCAAAAGTGTTGCTTGGGATCAGAGCAATAGTACTGCAGATAGAGGTAGTGTTACAGGGGCTGGAGTGGTGGTGTTAGAGGTAAGCCTTGCAAGCGCTAGCCTAGGCTGGACTGCAGTTCAATCCCCCGGTGTCCCATATGGTTCTCCCAAGCAAGGAGTGATTTCTGAGCGCATAGCCAGGAGTAACCCCTGAGCATCACTGGGTGTGGCCCCCCCAAAAAAAAATGTGCTGCTGGGGCCGGAGTGGTGGCGTGGAACAGCAAGGTGTCTGCCTGACACGTACTAGCCTAGGACAAACCTTGGTTCGATCCCCTGGCGTCCCATATGGTCCTCCCAAGCAGGGGCAATTTCTGAATGCATAACCAGGAGTAACCCGAGTGTCACCGGGTGTGGCCAAATAAAACAAAACAAAATAAAATGTGTTACTGGGGCCAGAGCAATGGTGGTGTGGAGCAATAAGGCATCCGCCTTGTATATGCTAGCTTAGGATGAACTGCTGTTCGATCCCCTGGCGTCCCATATGGTCCTCCAAGCCAGGAGCGATTTCTGAGTGCATAGCCAGGAGTAACCCCTGAGTGTCACCGGGTGTGGCCCAAAACAAACAAACAAATAAAAAAAAAGTGTTACTTGGGAGCCAGAGAGATTAGCACATGCCTAGCATGTGACCAAACCAGGATCTACCGACCTGGGTTCGATTCCCGGCATCCCATATGATTCCTGAACCTGCCCGGAGCAATTTCTGAGTTCAGAGTCAGGAGTAACCCCTGAACACCTCCAGGTGTGGCCCCAAAAATAAAACCAAAAATAAAACAGTGCTACTTAGGGGCCTGGAGAGATAGCACAGCAGCGTTTGCCTTGCAAGCAGCTGATCCAGGACCAAAGGAGGTTGGTTGGAATCCCGGTGTCTCATATGGTCCCCCGTGCCTGCCAGGGGCTATTTCTGAGCAGACAGCCAGGAGTAACCCCTGAGCACCGCTGGGTGTGGCCCAAAAACCATAAAAAAAAAAAGTGTTACTTAGGAATCTTCCTGTCAGTGCTGGGAGGTTCAGCATGGAGCAACATGCATTAGCCCTTGGAGCAGTCTCCTACACCAACATACTTCATTTAACTACACACCCCTGGCATTTCAGCACCCCTTCCCTGGTAGTTTTCCCCTTATTCATACTATTCCTAACACTCCTCTGAGGGTAAGGTCTGAGAAACTTTCCCAGGGAAGATGGCCTGGTATCCACAGGGCTCCCCTTTCCCTTCCATTCATTCATTCATTCATTCATTCATGCCTTCATTTGTTTTTTTGTTTGTTTGGTTGGTTGGTTTTTGGGTCACACCCGGCAGTGCTCAGAGGTTACTCCTGGCTCTATGCTCAGAAATTGCTCCTGGCAGGCACAGGGGACCATATGGGATGCCGGGATTCGAACCACTGTCCTGCATGAAAGGCAAATGCCTTACCTTCATGCTATCTCTCCAGCCCCTCATGCCTTCATTTGTTAAATAAATTGTCAGTAGCAATTGCCCAGACACACACACAGGCACACAGATACACAGGTACACAAACATATACACCTAAGCATCTTCTTCCTTTTTTTTGTTTTTGTTTTTATTTTTGTTTTTGTTTTTGGGCCACACCCTGTGACGCTCAGGGATTACTCCTGACTATGCACTCAGAAATCGCTCCTGGCTTGGAGGACCATATGGAATGCTGGGGTATCGAACCGAGATCTGTCCTAGGTTAGCACATGCAAGGCAAACGCATGCAAGGCAAACGTCCTACCGCCTGCATCACCACTCCGATCCCACCTAAGCATCTTCTACCTCGAGCCTTTGTATCCGTATCCGTTCTCAGTGCCTGAAACACTTTTGCTCTAAACATGCAGCATGTTCTCCTCCTCATCCTACAGAGCTCTGCTCAAGGTCACTTTCTCAGGAAGGTCTTCCCAGATTGCCTCCCACCTCCCTCAGTAGAGAAGTCAGGCCTCTAACCCTTCCCTCTGGCCCTGTACCTTGCCACTGACACCGACTCACCTTGACTGATTGCTGTTTGATGTCTTCCCTAGTCAATCTTCTGCTCCTAGAGGTCCCGAAAGCCTTTTTGGCTCCCCTACCTTCTAAACAGCACCTAGCAGGAAGATTTGCGCTCAGGATTTGTTCAGTGAATGAACAAGTGAGGAATGAAATAGGCACTCGGTTAGGCTCTGGAAAATCAAAACTGCTCAGAACTCTAGGGCTGGAGAGATAGCATGGAGGTAGGGCGTTTGCCTTGTATGCAGGACAGTGGTTTGATTCCAGGCATCCCATGTGGCCCCCTGATCCTGCCAGGAGCAATTTCTGAGCATAGAGTTAGGAATGGCCCTGAGTGCTGCTGGTTGTGACCCCCCCAAAAAAAACAAACAAAAAAGAACTCCAGGGACCCGGGTGATAGCATGGAGGTAACGCATTTGCCTCTGGTGCAAAAGGTCATCGGTTCGAATCCCGGTGCCCCATATGGTCCCCCGTGCCTGCCAGGAGCAATTTCTGAGCATGGAGCCAGGAGTAACTCCTGAGCATTGCCGAGTGTGACGCAAAAACCACACACAAAAAAAAAAAAAAAAGAACTCCAGTCTGTAGGGGCCAGAGCATAGTGGTGGGGCATTTGCCTTGCATGCGTCCAACCCCAGACAGACACTAGTTCGATTCCTGGCATCCCATATGGTCCCCAGACCCTTCCAGGAGCGAATTTCTGAGTACAGAGCCAGGAGCAATCTGAGTGTCGCCAGGTGTGACCCCCCCCAAAAAAAAATACCTTCAGTTCTATAGGAATTCATAGAATATAGGCAAGAGTCAGCGAGGCAACTGGTGGCCTGGCAAGTCACTCACCACAAGCAAGAGGGCTGGACCAATAGTACATCAGGTAGCGTGCACATGGCTGATGTGGGTGTGACCCCTGGCATCCCATATGGTTCCCTGAGCCTAAAGTGATTTCTGAGCGCAGCGTCAGGAGTACCACCTGAGCACTGCCAGGGGTTTGTTTTTAGGACAGGTGTGGCCTAAAAACAAAAACAAAAAAAATAGTACAGCAAGTAGGGCTAATGTCTTGCACATGGTTGACCACAATCTTCAGCATCCCAGATGGTCCCCTGAGCACCTCCATGAGTGATACAGAGCCAAGAGTAATCCCCTGAGCATTGCTGGGTGTAGCCCAAAAACCAAAACAAAAAAAATCAAGCAGACTATCCACAGCAGCAAAGGCCGGCTAGCTGGAGAAACACACACTGAGAGCTCTTATCACCACAGAGTGGCTGTGCCTGCTCTGGTTCTCTCCACCCCCTCTACTACTCCTTTTTGCTGTATCCTCTCAGCAAAGAAGTAGGACAAGAGAAACTTAGGGCAGAGGGCAGACAGAGGGCAGACAGGGGCCAGGCCAGAGCTCCTAGCACATGGACCCACAGGGGCTACTGACCTACTGACACTAAGGCTATGAGGAGGATGGAGTCCTGAAGCTACAGCTGGTGGGTATTTGGTGTGGATAAAGAGGCTCTTTCTGTCAGACAGGACAGAGACATCTGTGTTGTCTGTTTCAGTGCAGGGCCTGCAGTAGGCACATACCTGAAATGTAATGTGTCTGACAACTACATCCTTATTGCCATAGTTTCCTGGTAGACCAGAAGTCCATCTGCATTACTCTTATTTTTGTTCATTTTTGGGCTACACCCAGTGGTGCTCTGGGCTACTCTTGGCTGTGCTCAGAGATCATTCATGGGGCCCAGTTCACTGTACCTCAGACCATTGGAGGGCCAGACGATAGTAAAAACAAAAATTACGAACAAATTCCTATGCACACTGCATACATCTTATTTTGATGTGAAGAAACAAAACAGGAACAAATACAATATGTGTCCCGAGGGCCGTAGTTTGAGGACCACTGCTCTAGACCCATCCATGTAGCAGCACATTACCTGATTTTATCTTTTCTTACAGCTGAATAACCATTGTGTATGTGTACCATAAGTTTCAAGAAACCATAGTTTCTTGACCAGTCATCTATTCTTGGATTCTTGGGTTGATTCCAGATTTTTTTTTTTTTTTTGGTTTTTGGGCCACACCCGGTGACGCTCAGGGATTACTCCTGGCTATGTGCTCAGAAATCGCTCCTGGCTTGGGGGACCACATGGGAAACTGGGGGATCAAACCACAGTCCGTCCTAGGCTAGCTCAGACAAGTCAGGTACCTTACCTCCAGCGCCAATGCCCGGCCCCAGATTTTAACTATTGTGGATAGTGCTGTAAGGAGTGCAATGTCTTTTCTGAATAGTGTTTTTGGGTCTTTCAGATAGATGCCAAGAAATAGAATTGCTCCCTCACACAACCTCTTTTTTTTTTTTTTAGGCCACTTCTGTCAGTGGTTAGTGACTGCTTGTTGCTCAATCGCCACTCCAAATGGTGCTCAGAGAAACATGTGGGATCCAACCTGGGTCTACTAAATGGCCCTTTGGGGTTTTTTTTGTTTGTTTGTTTTTGGTTTTTGGTTTTTGGGCCACACCCGGTGATGCTCAGGGGTTACTCCTGGCTATTCGCTCAGAAGTCGCTCCTGGCAGGCACGAGGGACCATATGGGGAACCGGGGGGTCGAACCACGGTCCGTCCTAGGTTAGCGTAGGCACCTTACCTCCAGCGCCACCGCCTTTGGTTCTTTGAGCTGTCTTTCCAACCCTCTCTACTTCTTTTTGTTTGTTTTGGGTTGTACCCTCTGGCCCTCATTACACCTCATACCTACAATTTTGTTGATTGATTTTTTTTTGGGGGGGGTAACCCTGGCAGTGCTCAAGGATTACTCCTGACTGCACTAAGGAATCACTCTTTCTGGGCTCAGGGGACAATATGGATGGGATGCTGAGAAACAAAACCAGGTTGGTTGCGTGCAAGGCAAATGCCTGTGAACTGTACAATTCTGACATGTTCTTTTATTTGTTTGTTTTTATTTTCTTGTGCCACACCTGGGAATACTCAGGGTTTACTACTCCCGTCTCTGTGTTCAGGGGTGTCAGGGATAAAATGCAGGTCAGTTGTGTGAAAGGCGAGCACTTACCCATGATATGTTTCTAGCCCAAATCCAACATGTTCTAACCTCTCCTTTTGCCAACTGCTAAAACCCCACCCATTCCACCTGCCAGTCTTTCTCTTTATGTCTCCATGTGAATAAAGCAAACCATGTCAGATTGATGGGTTCTCTCCAAGGAAGGCCCAATTATTGAGGACTGAGAGTAAGGAGAAGATATAAGTGTCCATTTGCTGAGGTTGAGAGGAATGAACCACACAAAGTTCAAGAAAACTTAAATTGGAGCTGGATCGATGGCACAGCGGTAGGGCACTTGCTTTGCATGCGACTGACCCAGGACGGACTGCGGTTTAATCCCTCGGCGTCCCATATTGTCCCCCAAGCCAGGAGTGATTTCTGAGCGCAAGGCAGGAATAACTCCTGAGCGTCACTGGGGTGTGTCCCCCCAAAAAACAAAAAAAGAAAAGAAAAGAAAACTTAAATCGGGCCAGAGAGGGCCCGGAGAGATAGCACAGTGGCGTTTGCCTTGCAAGCAGCCAATCCAGGACCAAAGGTGGTTGGTTCGAATCCCGGCGTCCCATATGGTCCCCCATGCCTGCCAGGTGCTATTTCTGAGCAGACAGCCAGGAGTAACCCCTGAGCACCGCTGGGTGTGGCCCCAAAACCAAAAAAAAAAAAAAATCTGGCCAGAGGGATAGCACAGTGGTAGGGCTTTGACTTGCATGCAGCTGACCTGGGTTGGATCTGGGTTCAATTCCTGGGTGCTCATATGGTCCCCAGAGCCTGCCAGGAGCAATTTCTGAGCACAGAGCCAGGAGTAACCCCTGAACGCTGCTGGGTGTGGCCCAAAAAAACAAAAACAAACCAACCAACAAAATAAGAAAACTTAATTCTCTTTGGAGAACCCCAGGTTAGTCCACTGCCCTACACCATAGATAGCCGTGAGGGAAGACCATGGATAAACTAACTCAGGGCTAGATCATTTTCCCTGCATTTTGTGAGACCCTGATTTCATTTCCAAGCACCACACAGTCCACCAAGCACTGACAGGAGTGTTGTCTGAGAGCATAGAGCTGGGAGCAACTCCTGAACATCACTGTGACCTAAATACATACATACATACATACATACATACATACATACATACATACATAGCCAGGAAAGAGACTATTGGCTTTGCTGCCCTGACCTCCAAAGGCTTTCTTCACTGAGCAAAGTCCCACACATCATGAAGACTATGGTGGCCTTGGTGATGATTCAGGTGGTACATCACATGCCTAGAGGTACAGCCTGTGAGTTCCATCCCTGGCACCACTGGGTGAGTGGCACTCATCATTTTCAAGTTGCAGTGCTGTATACCAGTTCGTGACTTTCAACCACTCCTTTTTATTTATTTATTATTTATTTATTTATTTAGGGTTTTTGGCCATACCCGGTGACATTCAGGGGTTACTCCTGGCTATACGCTCAGAAATCGCCTCTGCTTTGGGGAAACATATGGGACGCTGGGGATCGAACTGAGGTTTGTCCTAGGCTAGTGCAGGCAAGGCAGATGCCTTACCCCTCTGAACCACTGCTCCACCGCCTCCCCTCTCCCCAACCACTCCTTGATGTATTCCATTAGTCTCCAAAGAAGAGTCCTGCCTTTTCAGGTATAGGGCAGGGGCAATTTGAAAGTATACACAGTTCCATTTTTTTTTTCTTTTTAAATTTGGACCAAACCTAGCAGTACTCAGGACTTACTCCTGGCTCTGCACTCAGGAATCACTCATGGCAGTGCTGGGGTGCGGACTGAACCCAGGTCAGTTGCATCCCTACTCTGTACTATATAACTTCAGCTCAACCCAGTCAATCCCCTCTCCCTCATTCCACTTCTTGTGATGTGTGACTTAAAAGAAAACAGGACGGGCCGGGCGGTGGCGCTACAGGTAGGGTGCCTGCCTTACCGCGCTAGCCTTGGATGGACCGCGGTTCGATCCCCCGGTTCCCATATGGTCCCCCGTGCCTGCCAGGAGCGACTTCTGAGCGCATAGCCAGGAGTAACCCCTGGGCGTCACTGGGTGTGGCCCAAAAACCAAAAAAAAAAAAAAAAAGAAAACAGGACACAGACTGTTCAATAATAGATAGCAGCCTCAATACTCAGGTTCTGAGCTCAGTTTCGTAAGTACCTCCCAGGATAAGTTTTGAAAACATTATCTAGACATCCTTATAGAAATGAGACGGAGGGGGGGCCCGGAGAGATAGCACAGCGGGCGTTTGCCTTGCAAGCAGCCCATCCAGGACCAAAGGCGGTTGGTTCAAATCCCGGTGTCCCATATGTTCCCCCGTGCCTGCCAGGTGTGGCTCAAAAACAAAAAACAAAACAAAACAAAAAAGAAATGAGTCGGAGGGAGTAGAGACAGTATCCAGCAGGTCACTTGCCTTGCACGCACACAGCCTACTTGGATTTAATCCCGAAATTTCCTATCTCCCTGAGTGATAATCCCCAGGAGTGATTCCTGAGCACAGAGCCAGGAGTAAGCTCTGAGTACCTCTGTGTGTGTTCCCTCCAAAAGATAAGATCTCTGCAAGGACACCCAAGGTGTCATCATCTCCCTCCCCACAGGATTAGCCCTCTAAGTGGGGAAAAGCCATGTCCCACTTCCACCTTACAGGATGCAGCAATGGGATGGGGACCCCCCCCCCAGTTTGGTCCAGGGAGACCCCTTGGCTTGAACCCCTCAGATGGCAGAAATGAAAGTGTCTGGGAAGTGGCACATGGTGTACATACAGGCAAGGGTCTGCGTGGGCGGGTGTGAAGTGGGCCTGGAAGAACCCAGAAGGAAGGTTAGAAAGTGGGGTTTCCAGAGGGGCCTGGGGCACCAGAGCCCCAAGCCTCAGCTCCTGGTCTTGCCGGGGCCACCCCCACCCCACCTCCCTCGCGTCCTTTGAAGCTAGGAGGATAGGTAGCTTTGATCTGGGGTCTGGGGACTCTGAGCTAGTCTTGGCCAGCTGCGGGGAGAGCCCGAGGCGCCCACTATCCCCCAGGCCTCGCCCTTCCCGCCCCCGGCACCTCCTCCTGGCCGCGGGGACTGTTTCCGGCTGTGGCAGGGGGCATCCGCACTCCCCACCCAGCCCCCGCCTTGCAGCTGTTCCCCAGCTGCCCGGCCCCACCCCAGAGACATCTGGGGGAGAGCCGGGGCGGGAGCAACGCAGCTGCTCGGCTCCGGGAGGGGGGCAGCGACTTGAAAGGCCGGCCGGCGGGGCGGTGGGCGGCGGGTGTCTCCCTCGGGCCGGGCACTTGGTCCACATCTGGGCCACTGGAGCCGGAGGCCGGGAGTGGGGGCGTGGGGTGCGGGAGCCGCCCACGGGACACCTGGGCCTCCCCGGAAACTGGGGGCGGCTGGGGACAGGCCGGGGAGTCGTTAGCGGAATGAGCGGGCCGGATCGGGGTGTGCAGAGGTGTCGGTCCCAGTGGGCGGAGGGCCCCCCCATCGCACCTCTTGGGGGACCCTGCAGAGGCAGCTGCCCCGCTTGCTGGGGCCTCTGACCCTTTGGCTGGCAGCTGCTCCTCCAAGCCCAGGGACAGCTGGGGGTCTGGAGACAGCTGGGTCCTCTAGAATCCCTGGCGGCACCCCCAGGCCTTAACTAGGGAAAACTGCCGCTTCACCTACAACCCGGGGTGCCCCAGTGTCATTGTGTGAGGGCGGATGGGGTAGGGTGGGGTTTAGGCGGCACCTCTGGCCTTTCCACCCCCAGCCCGGGAGGCACCTGGAGAGGAAACCTCCTTCAGTGGGCTAGGTGGGAAGGAAAGACGGCTGCTTTGTCTTGGCTCCTAACTTGGGGTTCCTGGCAACCAGATGTGAGTGGTTTCAGGCGCCCCTCCCCTCCCATCTGCCCTGCTCCAGCCCGACAGGTGCAGCGGAAGTGGCAGGCCAGCTGTCATTCCTCTGGGCGCCTTCCGAGGCCTGCTCAAGTGGGGAAGGGGGAACAGAGCCAAGGATCCCGGTCCTCACTGGACACCTCTCACACAAGTACCTTTTCCATTCCCACAGGACATGAAGCACTTGGCAGGACCCAGGCACTGGTTTAGCCTGAAGAGGCAAGTGCTCACTGGTAAACAGCACCCCAGCCTGACAATCTGGCACTTTTTAGCATGCACCAGTCTGCTCACCTATAGTCCTAGCCACTGGCTTCTCCAGTAAGTTTAGGGCTCTTTCTTAGACTTGGGCCCTGCTTCCCCACCTGCTGTCTTCTGGGGGTGGTAGCGCCTCAGGTGGATTCTACCCAGTCAAGGGTAAGAGCCAGGTTCCCAGCACTCTTCCTCCTACTAGTACAAGGGCACAGGCTTTGTTTTGCTTAAATTCTGGGCCACACCTGGCCAGGCTTAGGGGGTCACTCCTGGCTTTGCATTCAGAAATCACTCCTGCTGATTGGGGACCTGTGAGATACTGGGGATCAAACCTGGGTGGCTGCATAACACCCAAAGTAAGCACCCTACCCATTATCATTCCAGAGAACACTCCCACACACACACAGGCTGCTTTAAACAAGATGAGATTGCGCTATGGGATATTTGGGGGCACCCTTGGCAGTGGTCAGGTGTGGATGAATTGTTCAGTCCTGGGTCTG
>PVKC010046365.1:0-11250 GCA_004027635.1 Crocidura indochinensis
CTAGCCCATATGATTCCTTGAGTACTGCCAGGAGTAATTCCTCAGTACAGAGGCAGGATCAACCCTGAATATAGCTAGGTGTACCCCCCAGACAAACAAAGTGTAACTGGGGTTGTAGTTTAGCATAGAGACTGTTTCACATGTATCAGGCCCTCTGTTTTGGTTTGTTTTGTAGAGCTCAATAGACCATATCCAAACTAGGACTGGTCACTTGCTAGGTGTCTTGATCCCTATACTCTTTCCAGGCCCTAGGCCCTAGGTTTGGTCCTACTACAGTGAGGGGAAAAAAAAAATAAAAGAATAGACATACAAAAACGAAATCCAGAAACTGCCACTGGCATAAGGAGTGAGAAATTCTGCCAGGAATGACTTCTAGATCATAGAACATGAATCATCTTGTTCTACTTCATAGTTATTTCTATGTCCTCCTACAAATTGAGAAAAGAAAAAAAAATAGTGGATGGGACCCAGGGGCCAAGTGGTCTCAGGAGCATTGAGTGGAAATCAAAAATGGTCAGCCCTAAATATCCAACCCAAAGTCAATGACAAAAAAAAAAAAAATCAAGATATCCAATACAACAAGCAATACACAAAAAAATCCTGTGACACTAGCAGTCCAGGGGGCTAAGGGTAGAGATACGGGGTACATTCGGGGAACTATGGCGGAGGGAGGTCAACACTGGTGGTAGGAACTGCCCTAATTCACTGTCACTATGTGCCTGAAAAACAACTGTGAAAGACTTGTAATTTACATTGGTTTCCATTTAAAGAATTAAATGAGAAAAAAAAAAAAAAAGAAATTCTTCCAGGGATATTAGAATGCCACAGGGCTTTAGAGGCTGGTCTGGTGGTGGCCACATTCATATCAAGAGTAGCACAGGATTATCATCTGAATGTGAATTCCTACAGTATTCACAGTGCTGTAGGAATCCAGAAAGAAACCATTTCTTTTACTTAGTGGACTGATGGGAGCTCCAAAAAGAGGAAGTATCAGAAGTGATTCCTGAATCACAAGGGGAAAAAATGAGTTGCCACATGGAGGGACTCAACAGTAAAGAATACGGTGTAGGAAGTGAAGGGATGTGATTCAGTCAGTAACCAAGGATTCAGGGCAATTGGTAGGACAAATGAAACCAGCACTGGCAACCCACTGGGCACACTGTGCTTCTGGAGGGTAAAATTCAACCCACAGAGATTAGGGGAAATCAAACTGATAGCACTTCATTGACAAAGAAATCGCATCTCATATCCAGGTCCAAAGGCTGCTGCGTGCACCCAAGTGGAAAGGACTCTGAGCCAAGTGTGGACTCAGCAGGAAGGACCCTTCCACTGCCCAGAGATGCCCAGAACCCTGTGCCAGCTTCCGCTCCACAACCCGAACAGTACTCAAAGCTGACAGAGGAGGAAACTGAGATCTGAAGCCAGCACTGATGGAAAACCATCAGAACAAGAGCCAGGTGTCCAGACTCCAGTTCTCTCTCCCAGTTCCGGGATCTCCTTTCATCTGAGCCAGAAGCACACAAGGTCAAGGATTCATTAGAAAGAAAAGCAAATTTGCTCTCAGTTGAATCAATTAATTAAGAAGCTTACATTTATGGGTCCAAAACAATTAAGCTCTGTGGAGTAAGGGCCATGGTGAGATCATCACCATGGAGAAGAGGATGGTCTCATGCGAAAGAAGAACATTGAGTTAATCCCAATAAAATCTTGCTGGGTTGCTGCCCCAGGCCGTGCATGGTGCTGGGCCAGACTTCCCACATGGGCAGCTCAGCTGTGCAAGAAAGAGGGTGACTCTCCAGTAGGAGGAGAAACCATCTAGACTGTCCACCAAGGAGCTGTTGATGGTTCCATTTTGCTTCCTAAGTCTGGGGCCGAAGCAATATTACACCAAGGAGGACTCTCACCTAACACGCATAGCCTACCATAGTTCCATCCCCCAGCATCGTACATGGTCCCCTGAGCCCGCTAGGAGTGATTCCTGACCACAGAGCCAGGAGTAAGCCCTGAGCATTAGCCGGGTGTGGCCAAAAACCCTCTCCCCCCCATAAAAAAAATCTGGAATAATGCTCCAAACGACAGAGGCTGCTGGTTTGTCAGAAATCCAAGCCCTGTAACCACGGTCTTTTTTTAGGTTTTAATTGGGGAGAGTCACTGTGGCTGAGTTACATTTTCTTCTCCTCCAACACGGGTTCTGGACAGCATCAAGCCTTCTCTTCCTCCCTCTTTCATCCTTCCTTCCTGAAAGGGGATGGGGGTGCCTGATGCTCTCACTAAGTCCCACCTTTGGCACCCTCTTTAGATGGTGTCACAAAAGCAAGTCCCACAAGTTTCCCCAAGTGGAAGCTCACAAAATTATGCACTTAAATTCAAAGTTGGGTTTTATTTCTAACCCAAGTCTAAGCAACACCTTTTAATTATACAGGCAGCTGAAGAGGAACCTCAGGTACTCTACAATTTGCACGTTGCTTTGCAGTTTGTTTGGGTGTGTTTTCCCCCCTGTTTGATCTGCCTGTGGGGTGAAAAGGTAATGTGAATTCAAGGCAGGGGACAGGACAGGGGGATGGGATGTGGGGCAACTCAAGTGATTATCCCCAGTCACAGACCATAAAAAACCACAACCAGCACCAGGGATTTCTGAAGTGCAAATTGGAACCTAGGAAGTACAGTATCATTCTATGTGAAGTATAATTCTATGTGAAAGTCCTCCTTGAGACGCCTCCTTCCACCCTCTTCTGTCGAAAAATGGGAGGAGGGGATGGGTCGTGGGGGAGAGCAAGGAGGGTCGTGTGACCTAAATTAAGCCAATCCCAATAGTCCCTACACAGGAACCAAGCAGGGCAGAGCTCATGACCAAACTGCTGGGACCAGGCCTGCCTCTTCCACCCAGAGGTGTAGCTGGGGGTTGTGGCCCAGTCTATGCACAACAATGAGAAAATAACAGGGGATCTTAGAGAAGCAGGTTCTGAAGTCTCTGCAGCCACCGTAACAGTCCTACCCAGTTTTGCAGCTGTAGGAGCCAATATACACACCCCTTTGGGAAAAGTCAGGATTCGTTGTGTTTCCCACTACATCAGTCTTCTTGACAATGCACGAACAGATGCACTAAACAGATTCAAACTGCAGCATGTGCTCCCTGGCAGTGCGGCAAAGAAAAACTGTCTCTGTAAAATGGAGATAATATTGGCTACCAGAGGCTGCTTATAATGAGGTGAGAAACTGAACTTTTGAACCAAATCAGCATATGGGGGAGTCAGCCCACCTTGCTCAGACACGCTCAGAAGAGGTGATTTGATTTTCAGAAAGTAGCCAGACCCTTCTCATCTCATCTAGCCTGGTGTTAGAACCGTGGGTACTTTTTCTCTAAATTGCCAAATTCCTGGGCAATGGGAATGAAAAATGTTATGAAGAACAGAAGTCACCAAACAGTAGTCACAGCTACTCTGGTCAACCAGCTTTAATAAAAATCTCTGGGGCTGGGGTGGGGAAAAGGGAGAAAACCTCTAAGTATAGAAGTATAATCAGGATCTGCAAAACTGAGACTATCATATGCTGCCTGAAGAAATGGAAAATAGTTGTCGTTTTACTCCATTTTTTAGTTTCCCTTTGGTTTTTATTATATTGCTGGGGGTAAAATAAAAAGGGGTACGTGCTTGGTTGCAGAGTCCATTGACAATTTCTTTAGAAGTTCAATATATATATAGGGCCGGAGCGATAGGGCAAATAGGGCAGCAGTAGGGCATTTGTCTTGCGTACAACTGACCCGGGATGGACCTGTGTTCGATCCCCAGTGTCCCATATGGTCCCCCAAAGCCAGGAAAGATTTCTGAGCTCATAGCCAGGAGTAACTCCTGAGCATCACCAGGTTTGAAAAAAAAATTATATATATATGTATCTCCATATGATCTAGTTATTCACTCGGATTTAAAAAAAAAAAAACGTTCCTTACATAGACTTGAATAAAACTGTTCACAGAGAGTTAGCTTTCTCTGGAAACAGTCCAAATGTCATCCACAAAAGAATGTATAAATAAAGTATGATATTAGCCATACACTGAGACAGTGTTCAACAATAAAAAGGAATAAACTTGCCATTCACATAACAATAAATCTCACAAAAATTAAGAGAAGTGACAGGAGACAACGATGACTGACAGCATGGCTTCATTGATAAAAAATTCTAAAAATCCAAACTGACTTATAATACCAAACATAGATCAGTGACTGAGATAAGAGCACATATAAAGAGATAAAGAATTACAAAGAGGCAGAAGGAAACCTTGGGGTTAGGTTGACATGTTCACGCTCTTGTTTATGCTAATGGATTCCTGGCGTGTGTATGTTATATAGCAAAACCCTTTATTTTATTTATTTATGTTTGAATTTTCTGAGCTCATCCAGTCTTGTTCAGGGGCCACTACTGGTTTCGTGCTCAACAGTTGCTCCAGGGGCTATGGAGTGCCAGACAGAACCTGAGACTCCTACACAGTAAGTACGTGTTTCTGCCCTTTGAGATAAATTGTCATCTTTAAACGTGTCTCTTTTGGGTCAATTACAGCTCAGTAGGGTGGTTTTCAAAATCAAATGCTCTGAGCCTCTCTGTTCACATGTCTGAAATCCAGACCACAGTCCCCTAGAAAGAGACCACCAACATTCTAAACAGGTTTGATTTGGGCCACAATATAAAGCTATTCTTAGATGTAGTCTCTCAAAACACACTTTTGTAGAGAACTACCCCTTACTCTGGGTTTCAATCTGATTTCAAAGATCATGAAAATATTTCAAGAGTCCCTTGACATAATTCTTCAGGAAATATCTCCTGCATTTGGACAAAAACATTATTGACTAGAATCTCCTGGAGATTCTCTGCCTTTGAGAAACACAGCCTACCACGTTCACACACAGGAGCGGCCATACATTCTAAGGCTATTAGCTCAGGAATTTCAACATATACTGGGGTGTGGGAGGAAAACTACTTACTGTTAAGTGTGAATGTCTTTTGTCTTAATATCCTCCTGATATCTTCAGGATGATCTGCTTTACTTCTCCTATGCGCTGAGCCCAAACTTGTCTTTTAAATAAATTTATTAATAAAATAGGTATTTTTTTTCTTGCTGTACTCAAGTTCAGCGATTCATTGTGCTATTACTCAAATGAGACTCTGGGGGTCAAAGAGATCATCCAACAAGCTGTGCACAAGCTTTGCATGAGGAAGACTTCAGTACATGTGATCCCCAATTCCTCTGGGGGCAACCCCCAAGCAAAAAACTGGAAATAGTCCCCCGCCCAAGCACCACTGGGTGTAACCCAAATTATGCTTTCATAAGGAAAATATTTTCCAACAAACATTCACCCAAAGAACTGAAAGAAAGTAATACATTGGACAGGAAAGATAGTACAATGGTTAAAACACTTGCCTTGCAATCCCTGGCATGCCATATGGTCCCTGAGCACTACCAGGAGTAATTCTTGTGTGCAAAGGCAGGAGGAAACCCTGAGCATTGCCAGGTGTGGCTCCAAAACAAAACAAAGAAGGAAGAATACAATATTATAGTCATATAACTTAATGGTCTGACTAAAAGCACACATAGACTCCACTCCTGGGGTGACAGATAGGACTCCATATATATATATATATATATATATATATATATATATATATATATATATATATATAGCATGGAGATAGGGAGTTTGCCTTGCATGCAAAAAGACGGTGATTTGAATCCCGGCATCACATATAGTCCCCCAAGCCTGCCAGGAGTGATTTCTGAGTATAGAGCCAGGAGTAACCCCTGAACACTGCTGGGTGTGACCCAAAAAACCAAAAACAAAAAATATATACTGAAGAAATATTGAAACAAATAAAAGATAAATAAAAAATAGAACTGAAGAAATACTATGACAAAGAGTTGAAAGGTACCTTTAAAGTTTGATGGCAATCAGGGCCCGAGAGATAGCACAGCGGTGTTTGCCTTGCAAGCAACTGATCCAGGACCAAAGATGGTTAATTCGAATCCCGGTGTCCCATATGGTCCCCCGTGCCTGCCAGGAGCTATTTCTGAGCAGACAGCCAGGAGTAACCCCTGAGCACCGCCGGGTGTGGCCCAAAAACCAAAAAAAAAAAAAAAAAAAAAGTTTGATGGCAATCATTCCCACAGTATGTATTTTTATTACATATGTAAAACCCATATAAATGGCATCACATATCTTTCTGCTATCTGCTTTTTCTTTTGTGTGTTTGGGGATTAGGGGGAGCCTCAGCACTGCCAGTAAAGCCGACTCAGGGTGATATATTAGGAAATATCTCTCAGGCCCGGAGAGATAACACAGCGGCGTTTGCCTTGCAAGCAGCCTGTCCAGGACCTATGGTGGTTGGTTCGAATCCTGGTGTCCCATATGGTCCCCCGTGCCTGTCAGGAGCTATTTCTGAGCAAACAGCCAGGATATCCCTGAGCACCGCCTGGTGTGGCCCAAAAACCAAAAAAAAAAAAAAAAGGAAATATCTCTGTTGACCATGTCCTTTCCCTTGGCCCACAATCGGTCCACTGTTTACAACGGACAGTTCTACACCAGCTCAGCCACCTTCCAAAGACCAATGAGAACACCTGCCTTTGCTTTCTCCTCTTTCGGCCCAGCAGGGTCAACGTATCCAGGAATCCAATCCAGATCTGCTAACAATTCTCGAAAACCGTACGGTTCTCAGAAACTGCCCTGGTGGCCATCTTGACCATTCAACTAAATGACTTTACCTCCTTGTTTGTTCCCTTTTTCTGGGGTTACTTCCCCTCTTCGAAAAAAGTCACCCAGGGACCAGAGTGATAACACATCAGGAGGGCATTTGCCTTGCATGTGGCCGACCTAGGAGGAATTCGGGTTCGATCTCCAGTGTCCCATATGGTCCCCAAAGCCTACCAGGAGCGATATCTGAGCACAGAGACAGGAGCAACCCCTGAGTGCCGATGACGAGTGTAGCCCAATCCCCCGAAAAAAGTCACCTTCACTTAACTGTTTATCCTTCAGTCCAGCCCACTCTCAGAAGAATTCAAACCGAGCACTTTTGCTTTATTTGTTCCCGTTGCTCTTTATTCCATCTTTAATAGCTTTATTTTAGAAGGACATGCTCTTTAGGAAGGAATGTAAAAAAAATTTTTCTTTTTTTTTTTGTGGTTTTTGGGTCCCACCCTGCAGTGCTCAGGGGTTACTCCTGGCTCCATGCTCAGAAATTGCTCCTGGCAGGCACGGGGGACCATGTGGGGCACCGGGATTCGAACCGATGAATGACCTTTTGCATGAAAGGCAAACGCCTTACCTCCATGCTATCTCCCGGGCCCCTAAAATTTTTTTAATTGATATTACTGGCAAAGAAATTACCATTAAATAATAAAATATAAAACCATATAGTCTAAGTTAATTTTAATGTGATGTATGTACATGAATAGGAAAATTGAGCAAGTAAGATCAAAGCAATTTTTTTTATTTTACAAAATCACTCCTTTCTCTGTTTTATTTTGGGGTCACAGCTGGTGCTACTCAGGGTTTACTCCTGGCTCTGCACTCAGGAATTACTCCTGATGGTGCTCAAGATACCTGCCATAAGGGATATCAGGAATTAAGCCCATGTCAGGCTGCATACAAGGCGAGCAGCCTACCCACTATACTATTCCTCAGCAATATTCCAATTTCTACACACACACAAAAAAGTTAGGGGCCGGAGAGATAATACAGTGGTAGGGTGTTTGCCTTGCAAACGGACCCTCCAAGCCTGCCAGGAGCAATTCCTGGCCCAAAAATTAAAAAAAAAAAAAAAAAAACATTCCAGTGAATGACAATCTTCCTTTCCCATCCTACTCTCCAGCCCCCAACTCTGCCTACCTCCCTTTTCTTATACCAGCTCTGGGGACTGGCTCCCTTAACCTGAGATAAGAATCTGGGGTTGCCACTCCCAGAGGAACTCCCAGGTCTCCATTGTCCTGATTCCGCCCCCAGCTGTGGGGAAGGCCTCCTGGTCAGAGGCAGGCACTGGTTCCAACTTGCCCTGGGACTCAGCTAGGCTGAGGAGACACAAAGAGAAGATAGTCATCAGCTTTGGGGTAAGTTCCATCAGTGCAGATGGAATCCCCAGAAACGATCAATCTGTCAAGAATGAGCAACTGCATGGGAATCCAGGGCAGGATCAAGGAAAACAAGCAGAGAAAAAAACAAAAGTACCTGGCTGGGGCCAGGCTAAGACCAGGAGGCCCTGGAGCCTTGAAAACCCTTAAATCCCAGTGTCTCCTGTCTGGGACAATGACAATGAGCCAAACAACGTCCTTGAGTGCAGGCCAGATTGGATCCCCTTTCTGGTTTGGTTTGGTTTGGTCTGGTGGCTCTACTGGATGTGCTCAGGACTTACTCCTGATTCTACTCTCATTCCCGGTAGCTTCAGGAAACCGTATCAAGGCGCAAATCCAGACGGACTGCATGCAAAGCCTCCATCCCTATTCTGTCTCTCTGGGCCCTGGTTCCACTCCTTATTGCTGAAAGAATCCCATTGCTCCACCTCTGCCCCCCCTGAGGTTCTCTGACCATTCTGCCACGATTCAATCCAGTCACTGTTAGGAGTCATGATACCATCTGCCTACCACCATATTCTTTCTGGATCTTTGTTTGCTTGCCACAATGAGTGGTGCTCAGAGCTTATTCCTGGCTCTGTAAGATTGTATGCAGTACAAGGGATGCAACCCTGGGTTAAGTAATCACACAGCAAGTGCCTTATCTGCTGTTTCTCTCTTTCTCCAGTCCCTCCACAGTCGTTCTGAATGTCCTGTTGTCCAACACCAATATTTATCCAAATTCCTAATGCTGTTCACTAATAACCTTGCATTTGTTCACTAATAACCTATAATAGTAGGAAATGTGCAGAATTAACCCGAGAAACTTCTAGGTATTTCCCATATGGCACGTACTTTGCAAAATTTAGCTCGTATAAATATTCACACTTGCACTAGAAAAACTGCACAGTGGATCGGGAGCTTGCCTTGACTTTGGCTGGGCTGAGTTCAAGTCTCAGCATCCCATATGGTCCCCTGAGCACTGCCAGGAGTGATAGTAATGAGTGCAAAGCCAGGAGCAATCTCTGAGCATTGCCAGGTGTGGCCCTCCAAAAAAAAACAAAAAAACTCCACACCTGCTCTTCCATGCAGAATGTCCCCAGTTGGCAGGTGGTGAGAACACCGAGCACGGAAGCTCCTAAGAAACCACGGAACTCAACCTGAAGTCAGATCATGAAGCTCAGATTCTGCCCCAGAACTGTCATGTTCCAGTCATCACACTCTCCCCTCTCCTGAGGCAAGGTAGTGCCCTGGGAAAGCAGATGGACAAGAAACCATCTCAAACCTCTCCTACTTCCAAGCATACCATTCATTCCAAGCTACTAGTAGGAGGCCTCTCAGAGGTCCCATCTCTGAAAGCTATGATTACCCTGCTCTGTGGAAACTACCATCTGCCAATCCTGCTAATCCAAGAGAAAAAGAGGATAGTAAGGAGTATTATCAGGTTATTTTGCTTTCTCTTGTCTCTTCAGAACTGACATAAATTCCCAGAGGCCTAGAAACTCCAATTTAGCTTTGGGAAGGAAAATAAGGTTGGTTGCCATGTCATAAAGGGTTAAAATTACCATAGCACCCTAACAGCAGTTATATAACGCCAAGGTAGTTAGAGCCCTCCTAGAATTACTTGGGACATCCCCCCAAAAAAATATAGCTTTAATTGTTCATTTCACCACCACCACCACCTCCTCCATAAAAGAAACACATGCTTTTTAAAATACCATTTCAGACCTAGAGAGATAGTATAGGAGTTAAGACACTTGCCTTGGACACAACTTATTCCAGTTAGATCCAAGCGCCATATTCGGACCCCCGAGCCAGAGTTGGGAGTAAGACCTGATCGTCCATCACTAGGTATAGCTCCTCAAAATATTTTTAGTGTCTTAACGAAAATACAGTAAAAAGTACCATTGTCTAAATAACACCCACACAGAGGACAAAATGTAGTTTTGTGTGTGTGTGTTTAAATAATATATTTAAGCACCATGATTATAAACATGATTATAGTTGGGTTTCAGTCATAAAAGGAACATCCCCCCTTCACCAGTACAACCTTCCCGCCACCAATGTCCCCCACTTTCCTCCCCCCCAACCTCCTGCCAGTATTTGAGACAGGCATTCCATTTCTCTCGATCACTACTATTTTTTCCCACCCCCCTCGATCACTACTATTATGATGATATTTTTGGTGTAATTGTTTCTCTAACTGCACTCCCACTCTTTGTGGTAAGCTTCATATCGTGGGCTGTTCATTCCATTCATCTCTATTGTCTCTGGGCATTATTACAATATTGTCTTTTATTTTTCTTAAAACCCATAGATGAGTGAGTTTATTCTGTGCCTATCTCTCTCCCTCTGACTTCTTTCACTCAGCATAATAGATTTCATGTACATTCAGGTATAGGAAAATGTCATGACTTCATTTTCCTGACGGCTGCATAGTATTCCATTGTGTAGATGCAGCACAGTTTCTTCAGCCACACATCTGTTGTCTTGTGTTTAGTTTTGTTTTACGAAAAAGATTGTGATTCTTTTACCTTTCACCCACTCCCATGACCTAAAAAGAAAAACAAAACCACTTCCACTAAATCATGAGCTCCCTGAGTTCAGTGACCCAGTCCTGGTCCCCTCCATACTCCTCACCAGAGTGTAGCAGCTCCTGGAACACATCACATTCTCTGGGCCACTGATGCTCCCCTATCACTTCCTCTTTGTTCATACAGGGAGAATGTCGCCTCTGTATGTTTCTTCTTCCATCCTGCCATGCAGACCTGGGCAAAAGGCTCCTATGTGGTGCCATGTCACCATTGGATCCTCTCTCTCTAATGCTGGCTAATTTTCCTTCTTCACAGAGAGAGAAGGTCTTCCACTGAGAGCAGGCACCAGTTTGGGCTAGAATGTAATAGTATTGTTTTGGGTATTTATTTAAGTGGATTTTTCAATTTGTCTAATGACCCTGCTTTGTCACGATGGTACTGATGCGGCGTCTCTTCAAATACATTTGTTTTCCAAGGGAGTTGAGGGGCTGAAGTGATCGTACGTAGGTGGTTTGCCTTGCACACAGTTAACCTGGGTTCATTTCTCCACATCTCTTTCTTTTTTTTTTTTTTTTTTTTTTTTTTTGGTTTTTGGGCCACACCCGGTGACGCTCAGGGGTTACTCCT
>PVKC010046366.1:0-11238 GCA_004027635.1 Crocidura indochinensis
AGTAGATGATGATGCAAGGAGATTGGGTCGCATAAAACATTTCATAGGAGTGTGAACTTAAATTTAAGAGTGTATACTCTTAAATCATAAAGTAAATCAATGTTATTGCCATAAAAATTAAAATAGAAGGGTGTTTCTTCTTTTCTTTGGTGGGGGTAGCACATCTAGCGATGCTCAGGTGTTCTTTCTGGTTCTGCATTTGAGAATCAGTCCTGGTGGTCTTCTGGGGGGTCATATGACATACTGGGGATAAAATAAGGGTTAGCTGCATGCAAGACAAGTGCCCTCCCCGCTATACTATTACCTCAGCCCCAGTAGAGTGTCTGATTAAGCAGAGCTGATTATGAATTAGAACTAACAGAGGCCCTGGAGCTTCTGGTGCTCAGATCAATGTATGGAAGAGAAGGGAAAGAGTCTCCACACCTAAATATTGTCTCTTTGGTTGGTAATTTATGCACCAGCAGGATTTAAGATACTGTTTTTTACTTCTTTGACTTCCCCTGTCCAGCATGCCATGATTCCTTCTGCCTTTTTGATTGCTTCTAATTAGTAAAATTGGTCATTCAGCCAGGAGGAATTGTTGATTGTTGTTTAGAACAAAAGACTTTGCACCAGGGTTTAGAATTGGTTATTCACCATTGCATTTTGGGAGTCTAGCTTATGTGCCTGGTTTGAATGACAGGTCAGTGGTGCTGGGGATGGAAACCAGGGCTTTACACATGTGAGAAATATGCTTTGTCTCCTCCCTGGCCTTATCTGGTGGCTCTTCATAGGGCTGTTTGGGGAAAATACTGTAACTTGGAACACAATAAGCAGCTATGTAAGAATTCAATGTCACAGGGCCAGAGAGATAGCCTGGAGGGGGTAGAGTGCTGACCTTGCATGAGACCCTGATTCAGTTCCTGGCACCCAGAGGGTTCAACCTCCAGCACCACTGAGAATGATTCCTGAGCACAGAGCCAAGAATAAGCCTTAAGCACACTGAGTGTGACCTTCCCCCCACTTAAATAGCTCCCAAGTGGAAAGAATCCATGTTTATTTAATTTCATAAGGACTTGTGTATTTATATCTGTATTTACTTATTTATTTGTTCATTTTTTGGGTGGTCACAACCAGAAATATTCAGGGATTACTCTTGGCTCTGCGTTCAGAGGGTCATTCCTGGTGGTACTCAGAGATGCCAGGGATCAGACATGGGTCAGCCACATGAAGGCAAACATCCTACCTGTTGTGCTATAGCTTTTGCCCATGTATATATTATTAAAAAGAACTCTCTTGATTATGATCTCATGATAATTCTTGTGATTTTTTAAAAAATAAACAACAAAATGATTTTTAAATACCCAACATGAAGTACATCCACATAACTAAATCTTACCAGTAGAAATCTGTGTTTTCTTGGGTAATCCAGCAGGATTCTGTTTATGGATAGAATAAAAACAAGATGTTTTTTTGTAGTGAGGGGCACACACCTGACAATGCTCAGGGATTATTCCTGGTTTTTTTTTGTTCATGTATCATTCCTGGTGGGCTCAGGGGTCCCATTTCATATGGAATGCCAGGGATTGATCTTCAGTCATATATGTATAAAGCAAAAATATCCTACCTGGGCCCGGAGAGATAGCACAGCAGCATTTGCCTTGCAAGCACCCAATCCAGGACCAAAGGTGGTTGGTTCGAATCCTGGTGCCCCATATGGTCCCCCTTGCCTGCCAGGAGCTATTTCTGAGCAGACAGCCAGGAGTATCCCTGAGCACTGCTGGGTGTGGCCCAACCCCACCTCCCTCCCCCAAAATCCTACCTACTGTACTATGGTTTCGGACCCAACAAAATGTTCAATTTTTCCTCCTGAGTTGTCAAGCTAAAAATAAAAATCATCCAGTTAAATCAAAATCTTCTGATTATTTTCAGAGTCTGTTGTGTGTGTTTAAAAAAACTGAGACCCTTGAAGATCATCTCTTTCATAGTTGAGATTAGCATTTGTAGGCCCAAGTGATAGCAGTGAGGAGGGCATTTATCTTGCATGCAGCTGACTCAGGTTCGATCCCCAGCATCCTATACGGTGTCCTGTGCATTGTCAGTTTTGAATAATTTTATTTATTTATTTGTTTATTTATTTGACTTTTGGGTCACATCTGGTGACACTCAGGGGTTGGTTACTCTGGCTTGTGGTCAGAAATTGCTCCTGGCTTGGGGAACCATATGGGACGAAAGGGGATTGAACAGCGGTCCATCCTAGGTTAGCCCGTGCAAGGCAAACACCCTATTACTTATATCACCACTCCAGCCCGCCAGCTGTGATTCTTGAGTGCAGAGCCAGAAGTAATCCCTGAGCATTGTCAGTGTAGCCCCAAAACAAAACCAAAAAAGATTAGTAGCTGCTTCCTTTACTCCCAAGCATAGAGATGTCCCTTGCTCTTAGGGATTCCATGGCATCTTTTCCAGGCCTTTTTCTTTTTTCCCTAGTTTTGTGCAAGATTGCTGAGAACTTAAAAGGAACCCCCTATCTGTCCCCACTTTCTCATGCACTTGTGACTCCCACTCTACCCTCCTGGCATCAATGAGTTGGGCCAAGATAGAAATGATGCAAGGGTTGTGGTACTGTGAGCAGCAAAATCACATCAGGCTCTTCTGTACCTTGATGACAGACAACATGAGCTGAGTTGGGTGGTACAGCACAGATGGCAGAGTGTTCCTGTGAGTTGGGCCAGAGTGAGAGAAAGAACAGAGCAGGGGGCTGGAGTGTTGGCACCCTAGTGCCAACCGACTCGTGGCCACCTGTGGGTCTCGCTTGCCCGCGCCAGAGCGAGGAGGCCGGTGACAGAGCCAGAAGGCTGCTGTTATTTTCATCATCTGCTCTGTTTAGTGAACACACTTGGTAGATACCCCCCACTTACCCAGGAAGCTATTTTAGGTGGCAAGATCGCGCTTGCAAAAACACAGATTTCCTCTGTTGATCGTGTATACACGCCTGTTTCTGCCTTGAGGAGCTGGACTTTAGCAGAGTGGTTCCCTGTGTGTGGAAGGGTCTTGCAAATGCTGAGTTGTAGGAGGACCCAGATACAGTGGCGAGTGTGAGGGACTGGCCCTCAGATAAAAGGTTCCTTGGGCAGGGGTGTCTTCTCTGCCATTGGAAGGTAGGTCCCCCTTTTATCTCATGGTGACTTGCTCTAGACTCCAGAGCCCTGCAGAGGGACATCTTGGTTTCCTGGACAAATGTGTCAGCTCTCTGGGAGGAATTGTCTTCCTGGTTAATGTGTGAATCATGGCCAGGTGTAGGAGGCTGCTGAGCCATCATCCTGACCTTCATCCTTCTCCTCCTCCTCCTCCTCCTTTTCCTTGGGCTTTGCAAAATTTCACTTGAGGCCCAGCTGCATGGGAACTGAGATGGGGATGCTCCCCACCTCCAGTCTTCTTTGTGTCTGCAGTGTCTGCTCAGATGAGGGAGAGGCTGGAAATTTTCACCTGAAGTTCAGAGCCAAGATGTCGCTGTAGGGAGCTCATGTTCTTAGTATCTGTGTTATTTGTGGAGTGTGTAAGGTAGGACAGATTTGGAGACCTAGAGCTAGTCTACAACTTTGAGCTATACAACATTGTATGCACACTTGCATGTATGTTTTTCTCTGTTTTGGGGGGCTTCCATGGGCACAAAGGAAGGCCTGGTGGCCTCTTTGGAGGATTCTCTAGCAACCGAGTTCAATGCAATAGCCCAAGGTCATGATCTTTCTCGAGCCCTGCAATGCCAGGGATTTCTGGAGTCACCTTAGTTGGGGTTTTTCAGGGGCCACCATAACTGCAGTTTCCGGGATTTGAATAGGGGTCTGCCACATGCAGGGAAAACACTTTAGCTCTGGTACCATCTTCTGGGCTCTCTACACTTGTGTTTTGATACATTTTTGTTTTCCATGTGGATATGAACGACAGATTTGATTCTGGGCTGGTAGTTGGGAAAGAGCATTTCCGGTGTCTGATGTAGATGTTTCCTGGGGACATAGGTGGGGTCATTGGATCTGTTGATTCCTTTAGCTGGTGTTTATGTCACTGATTGGCTTTGGAGCATATAGGATCTGGGGATTGAACCTGAGTCAGCTGTGTGCAGGGCAAATGCCTTCCCTGCTCTACTAGCTCTTGGATCCTCAGAGCTCTCATTTTAGAAATAGTCACCCCTTTAGAAACTTTAATTCTGTTCAAAGTGTCCCAACTTCCGAGTTGTCTCTGCCCTCCTGTGTAGGACGCTGAGTGACATAGAAGATTTTTGTTTGTTTTTGGATCACACCCCATTGTTCTCGGGGATTATTTCTGGCTCTGTACTTAGCAGTCACTCTTGGCAGGCAGAGAAAAACATGTGGTTGGGATTGAACCTGGGTTGGCTGCATGCATACAAGGCAAGTGCCCTCTCCACTGTTTATTGCTTCAGGTTTTGGCCACAGTCCTTTATAGAAGATGCTTTTCTAAACGGTTACCTTTTTCTCTTGCTGTTATGTTGGCAAGTGTGTGTGGGGGGGTTTGGGCAGAAGAGAAAAATATCCAGGAAGGGACTGGATGGACTGACAGAGAAGATCCTTAAGGGCTGCTGGAGGAAGGAAAGGAAAAGAAAAGATATACAGGGGCCAGAGAGATAGCATGGAGGTAAGGCATTTGCCTTGCATGCAGAAGGAGACGGTGGTTCAAATCCTGGCAGCCTATATGGTCCCCTGTGCCTGCCAGGATCCATTTCTGAGCAGAGAGCCAGGAGTAACCCCTGAGCCATGCCGTTGTGACCCAAAAAGCCAAAAAAAAAATGAAAAAAGAAAAGAAAAGCTATATAAATGAACAGCTGACCCACAATATTTTGACTAAGTATGGAGGAAAAGTCTGGGTGCTCTCACCCTTGAAGTCAGCCTGGGTTCCCCGAACACCTGCAAGGCATGTTTCTGTTTTGCAGAGAGTGATCCTGAGGGTATGGACTGACTCATTGTTCAAGGTCACTGAACACTGGCCACTGAAAGATGATCACTGGCCACTGAAAGCCAGAACAGTCTTTAATTTTTTTTTTTAATTTATGTTGGTTTTTGGGTCACACCCGGTGGCACTCAGGGGTAACTCCTGGCCATGCAATCAGAAATCTCTCCTGGTTTCAGGGACCATATGGGACACCAAGGGATCAAACTGCAGTCTGTCATAGGTCAGACTCGTGCAAGGCAAACGCCCTACCACTGCGCCACCGCTCTTGCCCCTAAGGATCACATTCTATTTCATGCTGCTGTGAAGTGTACACATTGTCAGGATAGAGCCCTTTGGGGTTCACTGGGTACTCACCCACGTGCTTGCTAGGGGACCATGCACATGGCTACTGCTCTATGAGTGTCTGGATGTGCTTCTTGTTCCACAGTTGAGTACCGTGGCTCACACACAAGGTGATTGTGCTATGCAGGAACTCTCTGTATGTGGTAAAACAAAGGTTTGAACTTGTGACCTCTTGTTTGAAACAGAGCGATCTCTGGGCCCTTGAAATATGGAGGAATTTATTGATTTGGCAGGGGCCGGGGCAGGCATTCAGACCATACATGATGATGGCTTATATTTGTTCTCTTCATGGAATAGACCCCTGGCAGTGCTTTGGGGAACAGATGCAGTGCTGGGGTTCACATTCTGAATCAGCTGCATAAGCAAGCACCTTAACCACAGTACTACCTGTCTGGCCCAAATGGGGCATACCTATTTCAGAGGGCACAACCAGTGATGCTCAGAACTCCTCTTGACTTTGTGCTTAAGAATTACCCCTAGAGGTTCTTGGGTGCCATACATGGTGCTAGACATCAAGAGGTAGTCAACTGCATGTAAGGCAAGTACCTTGACCTCTGTATTCTCTCTCCAGTCCCCACACATATTTTTTAATAATTTATTTTACCTTGGTGTGTTGTTCTTAGCCTCCATTCCCCCACTTTCTGTAACCAAAGTTTCTTGGCCACTTCTGCTGGGATAGTTGGTGTCACCCACACAGAAAGGCAGTGATGATTGGAATCAGGCCTTTGCTTCCCGCACTTGAGCCTGTCACTGTTGGATCATGTGTGGGTGAGGGTGAAGAGGTTGCAAAACCCAGTCCTTCCTTCTTAGGTCACCTTCTTTACTATTTGTGCCATTGTTTTGTAAAGTATAATTAGGAGCCTAATTATAAAAGCTGGATTTAGTGACCTGTGTAAGAGTAATTGCTATCAGCAGGAAGTCTCAAAGCCTGAGATTTTTAGCAAAAGTTCACTGAGCAGTGACTTGTTACCTTTATAAAGTTATTACAGGGGAAAGGGGCTTAAAGAGATAGCACAGTGGGTAGAATTCTTGCCTTGCTCATGACTGACCTAAGTTCAATCCCTGGCATCCCTATGGTCCCCCAAGTACCTACAGGAGTAATTTTTGTGTGCAGAGCCAGGAATAGGCCTTGAGTTGGTTGCTGACCCAAAATAACAATAACAACAACAACCCATAAAGATTCTGGGGGCGGGGGAGAGAAAGATGGGCTTAGCATAAGTTTTATATCACAGCATCATCTTCTAGAAAGAAAATCCTGAACATGGCCAGGAGTAACCACAGCATCGCTGGTCAGGTTCAAAACCCAGAACCGAATGGCCAGAGGAAATGTGTGAGACATTCTTTCCATCCCTGGCATCGTTGAGGTGTGTGATGGGGGTAAATTCTGAAAGATTTTTTTTTTTGGCCACACCCAGTGACGCTCGGGGGTTACTCCTGGCTATGTGCTCAGAAGTCGCTCCTGGCAGGCATAGGGGACCATATGGGAACCGGGGGATTGAACCGTGGTCCGTCCTAGGATAGTGCAGGCTAGGCAGCAGGCACCTTACCTCTAGCACCACCGCCCGACTCCCAAATTCTGAAAGATTTATCTTGTTGAAATTTAGGCTTTGCATTTTCATTAGCAATAAGAAGGCCCCCAAACCAAAAATTAGCAGGAGATTTTGGTTTATTTTATTTTATTTATTTTTGTTTATGTTAGGGGCTAGAGCAAATGGGTAGGGCATTTGCTTTGCATGTAACCAACCCAGATTTGATCCTTGGAATTCCATATGGTCACCTGGACCTGCCAAGAGTAGTTTATGAGCACAGAACCAGGAATAACCCTTGAGCCCAGATGGGTGTGGCTCAGAAACACCATCCCCAATTTTTAATTTTAGATACTGGTGATACAGTACACTTGCCTTGCACACAGTTGATCAGAATTCAATTTCCAGAGTTCATATGGCCCCACAAACTCCACCATGAGTGCTTACTGAATGCAAAACAAGAAGTCACTCCTGAATATTACCCCAAAACAAAAAATAATTGAAAATTGTACTATAATTTAGATTAGATGGTTACATTATTTCATGGGTATTAATGCACATAAATATACTTTATGTGGAGGCATAAAGTACAAAGTTTCCAGCATTAATGAACAAAGTTGCTGCATCCCACCCTTATGTGCCCCCAATATCCTACATCTACCCTTGTAGTCCCTATATCACCTCTAGTCCTGGCATTCTTTCCTGCTCCCAGTGCTTACCCCACCCTAAAGATTTAGTTCTTAGTATTGTGATCCAAGGTGACAGATTTGCCATTTCCAGACTGTCTTTCCCTTGTAGTTTCTCTGTTCCTCAGATGAGTAAGATTATTGGTCTTTGTTGCTCAGCTGACACCACCTCTACTACACGGTGGCAAAATGCATGATTTCAGCTTTTCTTTGAGATGCGTAATGGCTCTTTGTGCAGACATGCTATGGCTTGTTTACCCATCATTGGACATTTGTGTTGTTTCCATGTTTTGTTCTTTTGCTAGAAGCATAGATGTGCATCTATCTTTCCAGATGAATTTTTTGGTGGGATATATTTGGCAATGTTCTTTTCTCTCTGCTCAGGGGTTGCTCAGGGGACCCTAAGGGTGCCAGGGATTGAACCCACATCGGGCACGTGCAAAGCAAACATCTAGCCTCTTCAGATGAATGATGCTTTGTGTTAAATGCCAAAACATGGAATTGCTGGGTCATATGGCAGTTCTATTCATACTTTTATGTTTATTCATTTATTTTTGGTTTTGGGGCCACACTCAGCCATATTCAGGTTTATTCCTGGCTCTGTGCTCAGGGTTCCATTTTTGGTGGGGCTAAGGGGGCATATCGTGGTGCTAGATATTGAATCTAGGTTGGCCATGTGCAAAACAAGCTCCTTCCCTACTGTACTATCTCTCCAGGCTTCTGTTTCTTTCAGTGCAACTGAGAACATCTCTTATAGCTTATAGGCAATAATACCAGTCGATCAGGTCGCAGAAGTTTGCCCTGGGTTGGATGGGACTAGAAGAACAGGGACGGCAGGAAGATTCTAGAAGAAGTGATAGGGTGAGTGGTTTATTATGGATGTAGCCACAGCCCCAGCCCCAGGTTGGAGGCAATTCTGACCCTTTCCAGGTTCTTCCAGGTTCTTACCCTCCCTTCCCCCCCCCCTTTTTTTTCTGTTTCTAGATCTTCTGTATCTGCTTTCCCCATGTGGTGTTCTTCTGAATTGAGTGGACGTGCAGGATGACTTCATGAGGGTGTGGGAAGGACTCAGAGTTTTCTTTTCTTATGCATGACAGTGTCTCTGTAAAAAGAGGCTCATGGTGTACAGACACAAATGAAAAACACGTATCGTATCTTTGAACCTCCGCTCTGCCTGTGTCCTCTGCCTCTGTGAAGGAAGAGACAGCCAGCAGAGCTGCTTCGGGGACATGGTGGCAAGTGTTTTTATGAAACGGAGCTGCCTGTAAAACCCGCTTGCACACAAGAGCTCGTTAATTCTTCGAAGGCAGCGCCCGGCTCTGTTTCACTGGCTTTGTGTGTGGTCCTGTAGATATTCCTTGGCAATGACTGTCAAGCTTTTTAAGCTAGTTTCTGTCCTACAAGGACCAGATCGGCCCTCTGATTCTCTGTATCGGTTTTTTTCTGCCTGGGGACTTTGATGTATCTGAGTTACAGAAACGTTCCCAGGACTTCCCACGAAAAGCCTTGATGTTGAAAAGAGCTGATTATCCTCTTAGGGGTTCAGGGAAAGGCGGCTGAGCTTGGTGGGAGGTTCTGGCTTTACGTCATTTTTTTAATTCTTCTCCTCTTCTTCAACTATACCAATCCAGCCTGCAATGATTTCCTGTGCTTTTTTTTTTTATTGCTCCTAATTTGTAAAATTAGGCAATTTAGTTAGGATAAATTGTTGACGGTTGTTTAGTACAAAAGTTATTACATGGGGGTGGGCTGGAGTGATAGTATAATGGATAGGGTGCTTACCTTGTAGGCGGCCAGCTGGAGTTCGATTCCTGACACCCCATATTTTCCCCCCAAGACACGCCCCCTCTTTAGGAATTATCCCTGAGTGCAGAGCCAGGAGTAAGTCCTGACAACTGCATGGTGTGGCCCCCAAACAACAAAACAAAGAATATCGAAGCTCATACACTAGTTTTGTTTACTTGGAAGAATTAGTCTTTGATCTGGCATTTTAAAAGTCCCATTCAGCTCTGGTCACTTTGGGAGTAGGCTCTAGTGCCTAATTTGAATGACATGTTTGCTGAAGTAGGGCTAAAGAGCTAATAATAAAGGGAGTAAGGTTCTTGCCTTGCTCTTTCTTGGTGGACCCTGTCTCCATCCCTGGCCCTGCAAAAGGTCCCCCGAGTCTTGCCAAAGGAATGATTCCTGAGCACAGAACCAGGAATAATTACACCCTGAGTACTGCAGGGTGTGACTCAAAAAACTCAAAACAGACAACAGACATATTTACGGAAGCAGATCACACCAGCAGAGAGATGTTAGGGTGGTTTCCATCATGATTTTATCCAATTTTGACTTACACAAATTAAAGAAGTATGGGCTTCTTTCTCAAGTGTAGAAACAACATAAACTTCCAGATCTTTCTCTTTATTTCAATTTATTTTGTGAGAGCCATAGTTGGCAGGGGTTTGGGGATTACCAGGGATTTTCACCATGTCTGGGAATTGAACCCAGGGCCTAACACATGCAGGACAAGTGCTCCAATGTGGAGTCACATTTCTGACCTGACCCATTTCATTTTAATTTTAATTTGATCATCATTTATTTACTGGGGTTGGAACCCCACATTGTGGTACCAGGGGGGGGATACTTTTGGCTCTGTGCCTTAACCCTTTTACTCTCTCTCCAGTCTTGTCAGTTGTCTTCTTCCCCTCATTACCTTCATCTTTTTCTTTTTCTATTCACTTTGTTATAATGCTTTATTCTAGATCACCTAAGGTTGTTATGATGATTTATTCTAGAGTATCTAAGATGATTCGGTGTGATTTGTCAGTCTCTACAATGCCTACCATGTCTTCATCCACAAAATTAGATTAAAATTGGGCCCGGGAGATAGCATGGAGGTAAGGCATTTGCCTTTCATGCAAAAGGTCATCGGTTCGAATCCCGGTGCCCCACATGGTCCCCCGTGCCTGCCAGGAGCAATTTCTGAGCATGGAGCCAGGAGTAACCCCTAAGCACTGCCGGGTTTGACCCAAAAACCAAAAAAAAAAAAAATTAGATTAAAACACCACCACAGATCATTTACTTTCTTTATATGCTTTCTCACTGCAGCATCAGAGTTGGATTGAGACTTCAAAACCTTTTAGTAGTGGGGCTGGAGAGATAGCACAGCATTAGAGTGGTTGCCTTGCATGCAGCCGACCCAAAACAGCTGATGGTTTGAATTTCGGCATGCCATATGGTCCCTTGAGTCAGCCAGGAGCGATTTCTGAGTGCAGAGCCAGGAAATAACCCTTGAATGCCACTATCGGATGTGACCCCCCCACCCCCCCAAAAAAAAACCCAAACCTTTTAGTAGCATGGTACTTTAAGTTCATTTATGAATCACAGTGTTCTGTGGAGTAGTAGGGTCTGTTAAGGGTTCTGCTTTAAGAATTGAAGCTGATCATTGTTTTTGCGATCACCACGCTGCAAAATGCCACAGTGACTTGAGAAACTTTGAGAATGATTCAAGTGTTGCTTGTCTTAATCTGGGTAAATCTTGGCTGAGATGCCCTGCATAATTGCAGAGTAAGGAGTTTATTTCAGAACCTTCCATTGGCGGGAAGGGAGGAAGAAATAGAGCGGGGATAGGGGTAGTCTGGAGATTTGGGCTTCTTTTTAGGGAGAATCAGAAAGTAGGATCCTGATCTTCAGGTTCCCAAGGCTTGGGATGCAGAAAGAGTTGGGGAATTTGTGAAGTCCATCTTTTTTTTTTT
>PVKC010046367.1:0-11248 GCA_004027635.1 Crocidura indochinensis
CTGGGTGCAGTATTCTTGGTGAGGCATTCATTTCATTTAGTCTTGTCATAATATCCCACCATTTTCTTCTGACCTTGAGAGTTTCTTGTGACATGTCTGTGGTAAGTCTTAGGGTTGCTCTTTTGAATGCAATTTCCCTTTTTGATCTTGCTGCATTCAGTATTCTATCTCTATGGGATTTGTCATTGTAACGAGGATGTGTCTTGGGGTGTTTTTCTTTGGATCTCTTTTAGCTGGTACTCTTCGGGCATGCAGGATTTGATTGCATGTAGTCTTTAACTCTGGGAGTATCTCTTTGATAATGTCTTTGACATTTGATTCTTCTTGGAAATCTCCTACCTTGGTCTCTGAGACTCCAATGATTCTTATGTTGTTTCTGTTGAGTTTATCAATGATTTCTATTTTCATCTTTTCTCATTCCTTGAGTACATTTTCCAATGCCTGTTCATTTGTCTTAAGATTCTTTTCTACTTTCTTCTGTTGTGTTGAGTTTTTCTGTATCACATCTTCCAGTACTCTGATTCTCTCCTCAGCTGATAATACCATGCTGGTGTGGCAATCCATTAAGGTTTTCAGTTGAGCTCTCGTATTTTTCAGATCTGTTATTTTAGTTTGGAGTTTTCTGCTTTCTGTCTTTGTGTTCTGTTCAGATCGATTTATGCTTTCTTTGACTTCTTCAAACATCTTCCATATTGCTATTTTAAGTTCCTTGTCCAAGAGATTAATCAGGTGTTTGGAATTTATTAGATCACAAAGAGTGGTGAGTGTAGTTAGAGAAATAACTACATTGAGAACTATCCTAACAATGAGAATGAATGAGGGAAGTAGAAAGCCTGTCTAGAGTACAGATGGGGTGGGGTGGGGAGGAGGAAGATTTGGGGCATTGGGAATGGGAATGTTGCCCTGGTGAAGAGGGATGTTCTTTTTTTTTTTCTTTTTGGTTTTTGGGCCACACCCGGTGACGCTCAGGGGTTACTCCTGGCTAGTCACTCAGAAGTCGCTCCTGGCAGGCACGGGGGACTATATGGGGAATTGGGGGATCGAACTGAGGTCCGTCCTAGGTTAGTGCAGGCAAGGCAGGCACCTTACCTCCAGTGCCACCGCCCTGCCCCCTGCCCCCTGCCCCCTGGGATGTTCTTTATATGACTGAAACCCAATCATAAATATATTTGTAATCAACGTGTTTAAATAAATATATTAAAAATAAAAAATAAAAAATAAAGTTTTTCACATTGCTCTTTAATACTGTTGCAAATAGGATTATGTATGAGCAGCTTTTTGTTCTTTTACCACATTTCCTCTTCATGGTTGATATCTTGTCTCTACTAGGGACTTTGATCCTATTCTCAATGCTGCTTGTTTGTATTTTTTCTTTTATTGAATATCATTTATTATGAATTTTTGATTCTATAGCTTCAGAAAGGTTATACCACTATAATTTATTTTATATCTCATATATGAAAATTTCCACCTGCCTTGGTTTGTAAACTGCATTGTATATGACTTAGGATGGTACTGACCATGTCCCTTAATGATTCATCAATGTGCTTAAATGTACATATTATGGCCATAGAATATTTATGCCTACATTTTCATATCTAGTAACCAAATCTGGGACATTTGCTATGTAGCCAATTCTGCTTATTTTGAATAGTGCTGCAAGGAAAATAATTGTCCACTTGCCTCATTCATTTGGCATTTGTTCCCTTTGGATGCATTTAAGTATCAGAGCACATCTTACATCTTTTCTGAATGGGAAAAATGAGAAAATTATTCAAAGTTGAGAAATATTAAAGAAATGTCCACCATGGCAAATCTTTATCCTTTACCTTGTAAGACATATGTTCCTACAAATTTAGTTTGTCTTCAAGTTCCCTTGCTTGACATACTGTAATTAAATGTTTACACATTTCAACCTGCTTTCCTAGGTAAAATTATATTTTCTGGTCAGGCTCACACTGTCCTTAGATATAACAGATTTGATACTCCACTGACTTTTTTCATGTTTGAGGAGAGAAAGTCTGAAGGCTAAAAAAAACATAATTCTTTCAATTTGGGTCTTTCACCCAATTACCCTCTTTTTGACTTTTAGGTGATTAAAGGTTAAATTTGTTATAATAACAGCAACATGGATCTTAGATTCTTTGATTTTCCTTCTCTTATGGGAAAGGCTAACTGTGTTCACTCCCCAATCCTTAAATAAAACACTGTACAATGACGTTATGAATTTTTGATAATGGTAAAATATTGGCAGGGTTAATTGATTCAGTGTATATTGAAAATTATTTGGAAACATTTAGGTCTGAGTACTAGAGCTATTACCAAGACACCAAGGCACATTTCAGTCACAAACAGTAGAGCATGTTGTGATGAAGAGAAAAGGCCATGACTCTCTGAATACTTACTTGGAAATTATATAAAGTCTATTAGGTTTGCACTCCCATTCTGATATGCTGCTTCACTTCACCCCACCATATCTTCTTACTTATCTAATTATTGTCTTTCCCACTTTTCCTGAGCCTCTAGTGAAATCAACTACAATGGATCTTGTGTTTCTCAAGCGCAACTATCTTTATTACAATTTTCCTAGAGATGTAGTTTTCAGATTATATGAGTGTTCCTGGTTCCTCCCCATCACAGTTCTATTGCATTACCTTGTATATGATTGCTTCAAGTATTTTCAGGATCAGAAAAGAATATAATGAATCATATACAAGGAGAGAGCACTAAATATCACTGTCTCTAGCAATATCTCATTTGGCTATTCTCTTTAATTCTTTCTCAAGGTTCTCCTCTGGCAGCAAGAGTCAATGACAAACAGGATGACAAGGAATGGGATGGTGAGTTGCCTTTTAATTTATAAATCATGCCAGGAGAAGGACCTGTATGGGAAGTGGAAAATTTATTAGTCTGTCTCTTATTCTTTCTTTTTTTGGTTAATTTAATCATTTTAAAAAATAGAGGAATGCAGGGCCCGGGAGATAGCATGGAGGTAAGGCATTTGCCTTTCATGCAAAAAGGTCATTGGTTTGAATCCTGGTGCCCCATATGGTCCCCCGTGCCTGCCAGGAGCAATTTCTGAGCATGGAGCCAGGAGTAATTCCTGAGCACTGCCGGGTGTGACCAAAAACCAAAAAAAAAAAAAAATAGAGGAATGCAATTTGACCAAAAAAGGAAACTCTTTGACAATGATAGTTGGAAATGATTACTCTGGAGAATAAATGGTCACTGATAGTGTGATAAAGTGATAAACTACAGTAACAATATTGCACATCTTAGTGTTCTCAATGAGGGAGGAAATATGAAAGAAATAGATAAAAGAGATAGAAAGGGTATATAAAGATAGATTCATATGAAGAAAAAGGGAGAGAGAAAGAGAGAGATAAAATAATCTACCCCAGTTGCAGGCATGGTGGTGAAAGGTAATGAAACTGGGGACAGTGGTGGATGGAGTTGTGCACTGGTGGAATTCATTGC
This sequence comes from Crocidura indochinensis, assembly GCA_004027635.1. Classification (NCBI taxonomy): domain Eukaryota; kingdom Metazoa; phylum Chordata; class Mammalia; order Eulipotyphla; family Soricidae; genus Crocidura; species Crocidura indochinensis. The sequence goes on from PVKC010046367.1 coordinate 3,478, forward strand.
ATGTTACATGACAGATCAGTAAGGAAAAACTTTGTATTTGCAAAAAGAGCTTAGTGTATTATGAACTACTTTATTATTAATTTTTATTTTGTTTTGTTTTTTGGGGGGCACATCCAGTGACACTCAGGTGTTTCTCCCAGTTATGTGCTCAGAAATTGCTTCTTGCTTGGGGAACCATATGGGGGCCTGAGGATTGAACCGAGGTTCGTCCTAGGACAGCCATGTAAAGTAACCGTCCTACCGCTGTGCCACTGACCTGTCCCTGAAAACAACTTTAAAATGTTTTTTTTAACAAATTTAAAAAGAAAACACAATAGCAAAAGAACTTCTCAAATAAACAAAATATTTTTATTGGCAATCTTCATGTGCATCTCTTTAAACAACTTAACCTAGGCCAGCTTAACAGCTTAACCTAGGCCATTTCCCATGAGTTTCCCAATATTTTCCTTATCCAAGACAACTTCCTTGATCTTGCTTCAGAAAAATCTCAGAGGCATCCTCTCAATCAATGCTTCACTATTCCCAATGTAGTACTAATCAACTGACATGCAATTTTGTGATTCCTAGAAAAATCAGTGGTCAAAATAATTCTGTGGACAGGAGACCTTTTTCAGGGTCTCTGAATGTTCAAGTTTTTTAATTTGCAAAAATAATAATGACTCACTGAACTTTGAAGAAAATATTGCACGAATATGCCATCAAGGTACCACAACTGAACCTATTTTTCAGCAACTATAAATTTAGAAATTTGGCATCTAAAATGAATCATGCCTCTATGGCAAATGAAAATATGTATCCATGAAAGTTGGTACTTGAATTTTACATTTGCTTTACAAATTCATATCTATAAGGAAAGTGTGATATGTATATATAATAATATATATACTATATATACATATATATTATGCTCAGAAGTCGGGTTTTTTTCTGTTTGTGCATTCAAGTTTATGTTTAGAAATTCTGCCTCTGAAAAATCTCACTATTATATTTATTCTATAAATAAAATTATATGTTAATGGAAGTAGATATTTTAATTCAATAATTGATATACTTTTGGTATATGAAACAGCATGTGTGTGAGATATGCACCGATGCATAGATGAATAGGTGCTGGGTCGCAGTGCATGTCTTCATAGCACAGTGTCTTAACTCAATTGAAATTCTAAGGTCAAAAATCAATTTATTGCTTATTTACAACTACAATCCATTCTCTTTACTCTCTGTTTAAATAGATCATTATCAGAAAGTAATATATAATCTTTCAAAAATTATTTTTAGCAGCCTTCATAGAAAATATTCATGAATGACACTTCCCTGAGAGCACATGAGTTGGTATCTTTTGTAATTTTTACAGTATTCTTTGTGTGATGACAAAATTGTTACTTTTATTTCAGTTTTTCTCAGTTTTTTCTTTTCAAAATTCATTAATGGAAAGCCATTTAAGGTTGGGTGTGAAGTGTTCAATGGTTCAGCACCCATCATTCATAAGAGATCATTTCTCATTATCAATTAACACTCTCAGATCCAAAATGACAAACCAGTTATGTACTTTAAATATATAAGTTTAGTTTTTTAACATTTTATACTCTGTTCTACAATTATATTGATGATATGAATGCTACAATTCTTTAGTTCCTTTCTCAGAATATCATGGCCTAGTTAAAATTGCCTTTACCAGTCACAACAACCCCCCAGAGCACATGAGTTAGTATCTTTTATAATTTTTCTGTATTTTTTGTCTAACTATAATGTCTTATCTATTTATTTTTATTTTTCTTGATTTTTTCCTTTTCAAAATTTATTGTGATGAAATAGGAAAATACTTCTAGGTTGGTGTGATGCCAACAGAGTTTCAACATTGTTCATTCACAAAGAGACCACATACCTGCACAAATGAACACTCTCAATTCATGTTGACTCATTCAAGGGTAACATTATAAGAGATGAAATTTTTACTTTTGAACGTTTTTCACTTTGCTCTTCAATATGTTGGTGATAGGATAGTAGATAGCTTTTTAGTTCATTTTCTCTAATTTTCTCATCATTGTTGACATTGTTTATCAACCAGAAACTATGACCTCTTCTGACCCTATTCTTCAAGTTCCTCAAGAGTTTTTAATCTTATTGAATATAAGTTTTATGCTTTTTTGTTTCTCTAATCTTTGAAAATGTATTACCAATATGTATTTTTTATCTTCTATATATAAAAAATCTCACCTCACCCTAATTTGTTTCCCTGTGCTGCACATGGTTCAGGAGAATACTGCCCAGCAACCTTTTATTGTTTTATAAGTGTAGTTAATTTTTTTCTCTTTTTTGATTGCATATTATGGCCATGGAATGGTTATGCATTTGTTTTACTGATTTGGGGTATTGTTGCAAGGAACAGAATCGTCAAATTATCTCACATCTCTTTTGGTATTTGTGCTCTTGGGGTACATTGAGGAATAAGAAGCACTGTGTCACAGGTAACAAACTTCTTACATCTATTCTGAATGGAGTAATGTGAAAATTACTCATGATTGGGTAATTTTTCGGGGGGCAGACCTGGTAACACTCAGGGATTACTCCTCGCTATGCTCTCAGAAACACTCCTGGCTTAGAGGACCATGTGGGATACCTGGGAATTGAACCACAGTCCTTCCTAGGTAAAATGCATGCAAGGAAAATTCCTTACCACTTGCATCACCGCTCTGGCCTCTCATAGTTGGGTAATTTTAAAGAAAGTCTGCAACAGTAGAAATGCCCACAGTGACAAACTTTTATTCTAAACCTAGAAAGTTAGATGTTACTTCAGGTTTAGTTTCTATTCAATTTCTCTTGCATAGAATGTTTTAATTAAAAGTTTGCATGTGTAAATATATTTTCTTTATTAACCTGCTTTTTTATGTCTAAGTTCATGTTACCTTCAAATATCAGATCATGTACCCTATTAGTTCTTTTGTATGTTTGCTGAAATTCTCTAGAGATAAATATCACAGAGTTACTTCAACCTGGGGTTTTCACTCACCTGACCTCTTTTTGACTTATACCTGGGTCTAAGTTTAAATTTGTGATAATAACAACATGAGCCTTAGACTCATTGCTCTTAGCTTCTTCATGTAAGGGTATTCTTAAGTTTGTTCACTCACTAACTAAAATAAAACAGTGAAAATGACATTAGGAATTTTTGATAATGGTAAAATATTGATAGCATTAATATGTACACTGCATACATAAATAGGACAGCAATGGTCTTAGGCATAGTGATATTAACAATATATTAAGGGTCATCTCATTTAAAGACAAAAAACCATGTTGTGATATGAAGATAAGGCCATGCTTTTCTTTATATTTACTTTGGAAAATATGATGTCTATTAGGATTTTCATTCACATTCTGATATTATTTTCACTTTATTCCACAATATGTCCATACTTGTGTAATTGTTGTTTTTCTCACTCACTATGACTAACTAGTTAAGTGCAAATCAATGGATCTTTTGTATCCCAAGTGCAGATATGTGTATTAACGTTTTGTCCACATATGTGGAAATTATTATGTGAACTTTGCTGAGTGACTCCCCATCACATAACAGGTCTAATAAATTATCTTATATATGAGTTCTTCAAGTATTTTTAGGGGCAGAAAAGGATATATAATGAATCAGACACAAGACTAGGATATATAATATCATTGTTACTAGCAATAACATTGACTGCTTCTCATGGATTTTTCTGCAATTTTCTCCTCTGTAGAAAGATTCTATGGTATGCTGGCACAAAATAAAGAGCCCGGTGAGTTGCCTTTTATTTAGTAAAATATGTAAGGTGAAGGTACAGTAACTGCCGAGTTGGATATGTGAATGTTTACTTGTTAAACTTTCCCTTTATAGTGAATATAAATATTTTAGTTTAAAATGTGTTGTAGGGTGGCAGATAGAGAGGGCAGAGAGTTAGGGTGTTTTCCTTGCATGGGACCAATCTGGGATTACTGGTTCAATTTCTGCCAACCCATATGATTCCACAGACTGCCAAATGTTATTTCTGAGTGCAGAGCCAGGAGTAATCCCTGAGCATGGACCAACAACCAATCAATCAATCAGTCAATAAAGTATAAAAATAAATGCATGATGGATTTAATTATTTTAAGAATAGAGGAGTGTAATTTGGACAAAGGTACTATTTTTGATAGTGATTGTTGGACATAATTACTTTACATGAGGGCTGAGCAATGAAAAAAAGATAAAGTAATAAGTAACAAAATTAAAGGAAATAAAATAATCAATATGAATAATAACTAATAATTATTAATAATAATGAGCAATTAATAATAAGTAATTAATGTAACCAGTAACAAAAACACACATCATTTTTTTGAATGTGTTAAGGCTCTAGAAAATAAGTGAAAGAAAGACAGTGAGATTGAGAGGGACAAAGTAACAAAGAGAGAAAGGGTAAGAGACAGGGACAGAGGATGAAAAGATCTGTTCAAGCGGCAGTTGACTGGAGGAAGGAAAAGAAGCTATGGACATTGGTGGAAGGAACTGTGCAATATTGAAAATTTCTCCATTTTACATGATAGAAGCTCAATCAAAAGAAACTTTATGTCAAAATATCTAATTGTATTATGGACAACTTTTAAACTTTGTTTAAATAAAGTAACTAAAAACAAAACAGAAACAAAACATGCAGTGAAAGTGCAAGATTAATTTCGCACCTTGATATGCATTTTTTTTTTTTTGGTTTTTGGGTCACACCCGGCAGTGCTCAGGGGTTACTCCTGGCTCCATGCTCAGAAATTGCTCCTGGCAGGCACGGGGGACCATATGGGGCACCGGGAATCGAACCGATGACCTTTTGCATGAAAGGTAAATGCCTTACCTCCATGCTATCTCCCGGGCCCCTTGATATGCATTTTACCTTTAGGATTCCCTTCAAATTCTCTTCTTTTATATGCTGTAATAAAAAGACTCCAGCCTATGACATGTGCAAATACTAAGATCACTAACTACAAAGTCCCAATTTTTCATCTATAATGGGGCAGAAAACATCCGACATCACAAAGGCATCTAGGGGAGAGTCAAAGAACATGCATGGAGCCTGTAGTTATACCTGACAGTATACTTCAAGGGCAGCATGTATCTCTTAGGCCAGGGGAATTCCCTTTATGTTTTTTTGCTTGTTTTTGGAGGGTCACACCCGGCTGTGCCCAGGGGTTACTCCTGGCTCTATGCTCAGAAATCGCTCCTGGCAGGCTCGGGGACCATATGGGATGCCAGGATTCGAACTACGGACATTCTGCATGGAAGGCAAACACCTTACCTCCATGCTATCTCTTCGGCCCAGGAAATTCCCTTTCTAAACTCCCCAATTTTTACTGTGCCTATGCAAAAAATATAGCACCAATTAAATTTTTTTAGTTTTTTATTTTGTAAATATTGTTGCTCCTCCCCCCCCCCTCTTTTCTTTGCCCCTTTTCCTTTTTTATCCCATGCTTTGATTCGTCTGTATTTCAGGACCATGGTTAGTGTTCAGTGGTTGTCAGTATTATTTTGGTGCTTTTCAGGGTTTTGTTTGTTTGTTTATGTTTTGTTTTATTTTGAGTTTGATTTTTCTTGTATTATTTTTAAGTTTTCCTTCCTTTTTCCCTTTCTTTTCTTAAAATGAAATTTATAGTCTTTAGAAGAACTCCTCCTGTTTTTTGCTTGTTTGAATTTTTGTTCCCACCTCTTTTCTTTTGTTTTTTTCTTGCCTTCAAACAGAAACAGGTAACTTGAACCATCTTGTCTGCCTCACAAATTGAGGGGAAAATAATGGTGGGCACCAAGACCAAAACAGTAGTATGAAATTGTGTAGAAATAAAAAAAAGATCAGATTTGAACAACAAATCCAAAGCTAACTACAACAGAATCTATACCCAATCTACAACAGGCTAGACACAGAAGGGACCACTTAAAGTAGCAGCTCGGGGGCAAATGAGGGGTAATATAGGATGCAGGCTGGGAACAGGGGTGGAGGGAGGACAACATTGGTGGTGGGAATGCCTCTGATTCAATGTCACTATGTACCTGAAATACTACTGTGAATGATCTGCAATCCACTTTGGTAAAAATAAAAATTATCAATGTAAAAAATATTGTGAGAAAGGGAGTGTTAGAGTAAATTTGGATATATTAAGTTCTAAAAAATGTTTGCACTATTTAACGTGCTTTCCTTGTTAAAGAAACTTTTTCAACTCAGAGTTGTGCTTTTCTCATATTTAAGATAATGAAACATTCATTTGAGGAGGAGATTATTAAGAGTTGAAATGTACACATTTTCTTCCAATTAGAGTTTTCTCTCAACTTCCCTCTCTTTAACATCCAGAAGTTCTCAAGTTTATGATAGGGAAATGAAGGCAAAGAAGACAAGGAGCTTTAGATGCATTGTTTTGGGGCATTTTTCTTGGAGAAGGAGGTCAATGGTTGGAGGGTGGCTTGCTAACTGCCTTTATCCTCCAACTGTTGGAAATAATATTGAACAATCACCTTTTCTACTTTTAAAAATAAGAAAATATTGGATTAATTATTTTAGCACTGAATACTGATATAAATGTTGAAAACAAAGGGTCTCTATCTGTGATCTATAATCAATACTTGACCTACAATTCAATCAAGGAAAGAAATATGTGCACTCTTTCAATGTAGAGCATAATTGCATGTATTCTAGAGCAATGTATGTAATTTAGTACAATTAGTTCAACCACATTCTGATGTGCTGCTTCATTTCATAGCACTACAAGTTCCTGTTTTTCTCATAGTCTTCTTTTACACTCTCACTCATTTTGAGTGGAGATCACTTTAATGTTGTTTCCTAGAAGCATGTATATTTGAATATTTTGCTCAGAGCAGAGGTATTAAAATATGTGATCATTCCTGGTTTGCTTCATTTATGGCAGGATTATTGATTTACATTTATAAATGTGTTTCATATTTTCAAGAAATGAGAAGCATATATTATTATGATTCACTTTCCAGGAAAGAACACTGACTGTCACTCCAGCGATATATATTTGACTATTTCATATAAATTCTTTTCAATTTTTTCTCTGGCAGCAAAATTCGATGAGACACAAGAACACAAAGAACAGGCAGGTGAGTTGGTTTTTGGTTTGTGAAAATTGTCATGGGAAGAATTTGCAAGGACCACAATGAAGGTTTTTCCTTTGAACTATAACTTTATACTTTCTGGGGGTTTAATATTTTTAACATTAAATTTCACAATTTTAACACTGTCCTTGTGTTATGAATTTAATAATACAGAAAAAGTGTGGTGGTATAAATAGTGCAGAGAAGGGACCACTTTGACAATGTACTGGGTGTTATAAGGATATAAAGTGATGAACATCTTTATATACTTGATAATAATATTACATATTATAGTCTCAAACAGAAAAAGACAGAGAAAGATAGAAATTAAGATAGAAAGGAAGAAGAAAGGAAGAAAAAGGGAGTAAGAAAGAAGAAAGAAATAAAGAAAGAAAGAAAGAAAGAAGGAAAGAAAGAAAGAAAGACAGATAAAAGAAGAAAGCCAGAGACATAAAAAGAAACAACATCTGCCTCAGAGGCTGAAAAGATGAATACATTAGTGAAACTGGAGACATTGATTATTAAATTTTTGCACTCAGGAAATATATTTAATATTGTATTACTGAAAGTCAATCTTGAAAAACTTTGTATATGTGAAAAACAACCCAATCTTTAAACCACTGTGTTAAATAAAAATCATACAAACAACCTAAACATTCCAAA
>PVKC010046368.1:0-11251 GCA_004027635.1 Crocidura indochinensis
ATTAAGTAAAATATTAGTTTGAAAGACAATTATTTGCTTACCTACCTTACAAACAAAACATTGAATACTGTGGCATTTGTATTAGTTTATTTTGGTTTTATTTTCAGTTTCTGTACACATCCAGTTTGTCCTCAATACTTACTCCTGGCTCTGTACTAAGAAATTTTTATTTTTTTAATTGAGTGCCCCTAAAATATTGCCTTTGGATCTTTGTTGTTACTTTATTCACTGTGTATCAATTCTAAATGCAAAAGATTATTCTGTATTTGTACCTTTTATTCTGGACTTCACTAAGAATAATATTCTCTAGTTCTATCCATATTGCTGCAAAATGCATGATTTTGTTCATTTTAGAGCTGCATAGTTTTCAATGTATATAAATATTGTACATTCTTGATCAATTTATCTATATTTGGGCATGCTGATTGTTTTCTTATCTTGGCAATTGTAATAAGTGCAGCAATGAACATAGAAATGTTCATTGAAACCTTTGAAGGGGTCAGAGCAGTGGCTCAAATGGTAGGACATTTGCCTTGCATGCACTAACCTGGGACAGATCACTGTTCAAACCCCCAGCATCCCATATTGTCCCCAAGACAGGAGCAATATCTAAGCATAGCCTGGGGTAACCCTGAGTGTCAAGTGGGTGTGGCCAAAAAAAAAAAGAAAAAAAAAAGAAAAAAAATGTTCATAGCCATTTGAGTTAATGGTTTTTATTTTTGATGTAGATGCCAACAAATGGTATTTCTGGTTAATATGAGAGTTCAATTCTTATGTTTTTAGAAATCTCCATATTGCTTTCTATAGGGATCTGAATACTCCTGACAGACTCAGGGGACTAATGGAGTGCCAGGTATTGAACATGCTTCAGTCAGATGTGTGTAATACCTTACCCACAGAACTCTCTCTGGCCCTTCATTGCAGTATTTTTAAGAGAAAGTTCCTTTAATATTTCCCTTTGCATTCTTTCTTAATTCTCTCTCCTCACTCTTACAAAACTGTGTATTTGAAGGACATATAAATTTCATGTTAATTTTAAAATATATTAACATAGTTATTCAATGTATTAATTTTAAAAATTTATAACCTACAAAAATGAGCTTCTGAAAAAAATCAGCTATCCACTGCTTTATGATTTTGTAGAATTTCAGGAGTTTAACATTAATCATCTAACAATAAATCATCTAATCATTCTTAGATTTCCCCGTCTTCACCCTAAATAAATAAAATCAAGACCGTACTTGTATGTGGAATATTACTATAAAATTATTAATATATATTTTATAATATTAATATGTAAAGGAAAAACAAATAACCGGTCATTGGAACTGAGTACTGCAGTGTATGACTACCTTGTCAAAATAAAATCTCATTATAATTGCATAAAAATTAAGTAGATAGAAATCAACTTATCAAATAAAGTGAAAGATATCTTTAAATTATAAGTCACTATTAAAATAAATAGAAAAGACAAATGAAATGGAATATATGCCATATCTGCTGGCATAATACTGTTAATAAATACCTTTCTATACAATTGTTGAAAGGAATAAATGCAATTCCTCTAAAAATTACAATGGCATTCTTTAAAATATCAAACAAATATTGCTTAAATTTATATGTAAATATAAAATTGCTTTATTATTCAAAATAACTCTAAGAAAAATTAAAGGTAATATTATGTTCTCCAACTTTAAAATATATTATAATTATATAACAATCTAACTATACTAAAGGAATTAAAGTAGACATTCTGACCAATAGAATAAAATTAAAAGCCTATAATAATCCCTATGATATACAGAGGCTAATCTATGACAGAGAAGCAAAAAAAAAAAAATAATCGAAGAAAGCCTAATTTTTAACAAATAGTCCTGAGAAATCTTATAGACCACAAAAGTTAACTTGAATGCTATATTGAAAGACTTGAATGCTATATTGAAATTCATAAGATATTTCATAGGCGAAAACAAAGAAAATACTCAATAATGCTAACATCAGAGATGTGTTCATTGATTTAACTCCACTGACATGGAAAACAAAAGAGAAAATAAACAAAATAGCTATATCAGATTAAAATATTTCTATACTTTCAAATTAATTACTTTACTAAATTTATTAATTACTAAAATAAGCAAGTTAAGTATTATTAACTTAATTAATCACAGCTACTATATTTAAAAGATTTACTATTAAGTATGAAAATAATTTAATACATTCATTATTGATTTGTTTGGGAATACCACAATTGACTATATCCAGGGCTTATTCCTGGCTCATTGTGATCCTTAAATTACTCCTGATAGAACTAATATAATACCCTGTTATCACCCTAGTATCAACTGAGCATCAACTAGCACCTAGTTGGCACATAAGTGAAACTGAGGAAGACTGAACAGGAATCATCTGTGTGCAAGAAAGTGCCTAAAATTCTTTTGTTTGAATCTTAAATATTGATTAGGTGCTCCCAAAAATTTCAGGGAAATTGCATACTATGAAATAAAAGGATAAGAATCTATAGAGACATTTGTAAAATCTAATCCATAGAAGAGGAATGTAGAAAGTTGGTCATATAGTAAGTTTCTCTCTGAAGGTGTATTTTAGTTTTTGGTTGGTTAGTTAATTGGTTTTATTATTATTAGTCACACTTTTTTCTAAAATGTTCACAATGTTGAAACTCCTCCAGGAACTGATTTGATACATATAGTTAAAACCAATTCAAAGAATGAAAAGTAGAGTTTATAAAAATTTCCACCATTAACAATGACACAAAGGCTCATTTTCTTTCTTAAGCTTTGTATATGTATCCATATATAAACACTCATATTATATATGTATATACTCTACTATGTATAGACATTTATTTCTGCTGAGCTACATCAGAATCAGCTGTAATTATTACATGCTTTTCTCCCTTAGAACACTCTACAAATACAGAATCATTATAATCTTACAATATTAGCTAATTACATTATTATTAAAACTTTCCCATTGATCTGTTAATTTTATTTGGGGGAGCCACACCTGGCAGGACTTATTCCGTGGGGGACACTGCATTCAGGGGTCACTTCTGGTGGTGTACTTTATGTCGTACTGGGGAACAAATTCAGGTCAACTGTATGCAAGGCAATATCCCAGACCAGTAATATCACTCCAGCCTTGTGCCATCTATTTTAATTATGTTCTTTATTGCCATTTTACTCTGTATCTCAGGAACCAATCAAAAATTATAAATTATATTTGGTTGCCATGACCTTTCCTTTGAGCAGTGACGCAGTGGTAGGGCATTTGCCTTGTATGCAGCTGACCTAATGCAGACCATGGTTCAATCCCCCAGCGCCCCATATGGTCCCCCAAGCCAGGAGTGATTTCTGAGTGCATAGCCAGGAATAACCCCTGAGCATCACTGGGTGTGGCCCAAAAAAACAAGAAAAAAAAAAGAAGACATTCCTAATTTGAAAATAATAATGATAATAAAGTATCATTTTCAACCATTGTGCTCTTGACCAGATGACTGTATTCATTAGGTGTACAGCATTTGTAAAAGAGAAGCCACACGCAGGGACACATATACACAGCACAACAACTGCTGACTGTGCAAAAAACTATAGTACTTGGCACACTAAAGTGAAAACCATGTCTAGGGGTGGGTGTCTCGCCAGGGCAGCTGCTTTTAGGGTCTCAAAAATCATCTATCATCCACATAAATTTACCTGAGATCTCCTGGAAATGGGGAAAAACTGATAGTGACATTGGAAAGAAGCACCTTGAAACTACAAAAGGAATAAGGGTAAAGCAACAGGAATAAGGGTAAAGCAACACAATACACTACCATGCCTTGTGGGTGAAGACTGTGATCCTGTAGATTGATTTAGCACTAATCTCATATATAATGTCTCTGAATGGACATTAGAGTAGAAATGTTTAGGATGTTCAAAAAGTACAAAGAAACAATAAGATGTACTGGCAATAAAACACAGGAAAACATGATAGCAGAAATGAAGAATATACGAACAGAAATGTCCCAACTGAAAAACTTGTTAAACACCATAAAAATTTTATTGGAAGACCTCTCTGGCAGAATAACAGCTGTTGAGGACAGAATTGATGAGCTGAAAATGAAATGTAGAAAACTTATAGAAAACAATTAAAATGGAAAAATACTCAAGATAAATGAACATAAGACGATACATCTTTGGGATAAATTTAATAAAAACAAAATAAGAATCCTTGGTATACAAGAAAACCATTAAGAAAACCCCTATAAAAAATCAATAGTCAGACATCATTGCTGAGAAGTTCACATGGTAAGGAGTACATGAATGTACATCCTGGATGCCTGAGGAGTACCAGATAAAGAACCTAAGTAAAAACACCCATAGATATATATTAGTCAAAATGAAAAAAAAACATAAAGACAGAATACTGAAAGCAGAAAGAATAAAGGAAATTACATACAAAGGAGCAGCCTTGGGGTCAGAGCAGTGGGGAAAGGCAGTATGGCATTTGCCTTACATGCACTAACCCTAGGACAGACGGTGTCCCATATTATCCCCCAAGCCAGGAGCAATTTCTGAGAGCATAGCCAGGGAGCAACCCCTGAGCGTCACCAGGTGAGCCCACTGCAAAGGAGCATCCTTAACATTTAGAGCAAATTTGTCACACACAAAAAAACTCTAGGCTCGAAGGAAGTAGTGGGGTAAAGTGGAAAAACTCAACAAAATGAATGTGTCACCAAGAATATCTCACCCAAATATACTTTGATTCAGGTCTAAATGAACAAGACACGGCTTCACTGATAAAAGCTAAGAAACTTTAAAGTCTCAAAATCAACTTTCAAAAAATAACTGAAGAGGACACTGTAAGACAAATCCCAGAAACACATCAAACTTCTATGGAAAAATGACACAAAATCCCATAAAAATAGTAACTCTCGATGACAATTATTAAATGCATCAATTAAGAGATAGAGTGGCAAAATGAATTAGAAAATTAAATCCTACATTGTGGTTTAAGCAAAACAAACAAACAAAACATTTGAATAGTCAGAAAAAACACAGCTCAAAGTCAAAGGTTCTAAGACAATTCTTCCTTAAACACACTGAGTTGCCATACTAATACCAAATATAAAATATAGCCTTTGGCTTGAAAAAGTTATAAGAGACAAAGTGGGTCACATCTTAATAATTAAGGAATATGTACATCAGGAAGAAAGAGCACTCTTGAACATACATGTATCCAAAGTGGGGCCAGCAAAATACTTAAAATAATTACTAACAGACTTGAGGAAAGATATCAATAGTAGCACAGAGTAATTGGAGAAACAGAATGCCTGTCTCAAATACAGGCAGGGAGTGGAGGGAAGGAGATGGTGGTGGGAATGTTGCACTGATGAAGGAAAATATTCTTTTTAATGATTAAAGCCCAATTACAAATTGTTTGTAATCGTGGTACTTAAATAAGAATATTATGTTTACTGGCGATGGGTGTTGGACATTATATGATTGCAACATGATCATGAACAACTTTGTAACTTTCTCATATGATTTATTAAAAAATAATTTTAATTTAAAATAAAAATTAAAAAATTAGCCTACCACTTTTATTATATTTGCTTGTCTTAGACATGTATGCAATACAGATGCCAGTCCTCAACTCTTAAAGAGTAGAAGAATGATGATCTAATTTAAAATTTATGCATTTGACACTAAGTCTACAATAAGTATTAATACTGAGAGTGATCTTATTTTATTTTTAAATTAATTCATGTAAATCAAAATATATCTCAAGATCTTGTGGTCAGGGACTATATATAATCATGTCCGTAGTAGCTAACCATGTCTTGCATAATAGAAAACTGTTGATGATATACAAATGGTTTTTATTGTAATTCACTCATTACTATTATTAATAAACTTAAATTCTCTATGATCTTAAAAGGTGATCAATATTAAAAATATTGTAAAAAATAAAAGTAAGTATAGGAACCTTGTAAAATCAAGCATAAATTTTAAGTAAATACATTTTAATCACCTCCTAGTTCAAATTAAACTTTAGGAACCTGGCAATACTTAGGTACTAAAACTATGCCTACATAGAAATTTATTGAAATGAAGGAAACAATCAATGTTTGCTTGGAAGTAAACATATATAATTGTGAAATTTACATGTTTAATAGATATTTATATATTTATAATGTTCCCCAATTTTATTACTTTTTTAGTAGACTATCTTCATGTACATAATAAATGTTGAAGAAATGTGTTGCTGAATTCAAGGTTACAGGAGAAATAGTTCCATTTTACATTCCATGCCCTGCTAAGCAAATGTATTTATCATATTCCATAACAGCTCACAGTTTGTTATACATTAACTACTCATTCTCTGTGCCAACAAGACTGTGCTGGAACAGCAAATGCATTTGGTGTGTTCATTTAAATGATTCTGCAAACCACAGGCTACCCAGTTGTCTAATGATAAGAGAGCCCCAAAGCCACCTGATCACCATTATAATCCCTTATTTTTTTGGACTAGCATGGCCTGTACTGTCAGGATCTCAAAACTGAGAAGAATGAGAAGAAAAGGATATCTTACATAATCATGAAATAGTGTTTTATTAATCTAGGCACCAATGATAGATAATGTGCCTGGATTAGATGGAGGAGGGAATATAGGATCTGAAGTGCTTTCTCTGCTCCAAGACCAATGCTGGTTTTGGCACTTCGCTCACTCTAGTGAGTTGCAAAAAAACAAGCAGGTGCTAGCAATCTGAGAGACCACATGCCAGCTACAGCTGCTTCAAACTGATTCAATTACATCTGCCTGAATAGTCCCAGGACATCAAACAAGTTGAAGAAATCCATAGGTTGCAAGGAGACCTAGTCTATACTGAGATAACCACCTGAGAATATCCTGATTTGGATGTCAGTGATAATTTCATACTCAGCTCCTTGTAAAAATATGATTTTAAGTTACTTAAAAACTAAAATTTAGTTGGAGAGACAATGCAGCTCCATTGAATTTTTATATTTAAAATCTAACAGTAGTTAGGGTTTTAAGAATACCCTGACTCAGTTTGATTCTATGAGAATGTTTCCCAAATCATTGGGTATAGCACATTTACAGAACATGCTCTTGGGATCAGGACTTCGCTCCAAACCTTGTTTGTACAAAAAGGGGCCAAGCAGCTGGGAAATTCTGGAGTGGAGTGTGTCCTCATTAGTTCCCATCTGCCACCAGAACTCAGCTCATGGCAAGTTTGGCTAAGTCCTGGTGTACTCAGGTCCAAATGTGGGTCAGTTTTAATTACACTATACAGAATTCAGTGTGCAGTTTTTAAATCCTTATTATATAGCACGGAGGAACGGGCAGCAATCCAGCTAATCAATTTTTAAAAGTACATATATAAAAATTTTAAACCAGGCTAAACAGACAGTGGGTAAAACGTTCTTATAAATGAGCACAAGGGTTATTTAAGTGAATTATTAGAGAAATTGGGTCATAAGCAATTTCTGCTTTATAACTTTAAAATGGGAAACCAGGATTTCATTGGCAATAGAGTAAACATAAACAAGGTAAAAATGTCCCTTGCTCTTTAGTGTGAATGAGTAATAATAAGACTTAAGCAGACTTATAGTCAACATCTAGAGGATATTGGCTTTCATAAGTAAGGCCATTCCCTATTTTTGCCACTGGTTATATCTAGTTCTGTTCAATGTTCATTTAGAAAAGGAGGTCAGAGACTCTTGAGAAGTCAAACCTGTGGCATGTCTTGGATCTCAATGTTTTGTATCTCACAAAAACTGGGACCATAGTAAGCCATGCAATCTTTTTAAGAATATATTTTGTCCAAGAACATCATCAGGTGTAGTAGAACTCTAGAGACATCTATAAGCAAAAATTTCAGAAATGTATATACAGTTAATTTTGGACATTTATAAGTAATTTATAAGTATATTTATGCAGTTCAAGATGAATAAAATATCTTTGGGCTCAGTTAAGAATAAAAATGAAAAATAATACAGTGTATTTTCTGGCTTTAGGGTGAATTATTACGAAGTTCATCCATTAAAAAGGGTTTTTGATTAATGTACTTATAACCTTAAAGTGTAGGAAAATTTTAATTTAATTTTAATTAATTGTATGTGAAAAAAGGTAACATGAGGGGCTGGCGCAGTGGTCCAGTGGTAGGGCGTTTGCCTTGCACACAGCTGACCTAGGACAGACCACTGTTAGATCCCAGTATCCCATATGGTTCCCAGCCATGAGTGATTTCTGAGAGCATAGCCAGGGGTAACTCCTGAGCATCACCGGGTGTGGCCCCAAAACAAAACAAAACAAAACAGAAAAGGAACATGAAATTTGGGGTTAAAATAGGCACTTATTTATGATCTTGGGGAAAAAATCTGGGGAATTTTTCCTTCAAGTTTATTTTTTTCTTACAAACATAGAATGAAGAAATAACAATTAAATAACATATTAAAATATAAAAAATATCAGAACAAGGGGCTGGAAAGATTCATATAGAAGTAAAGATTCATATAGAAGTAAACCACCTACCTTGCATGCAGCAAATTCTGGTTTGATCTCCAGCAACTGAGTACTACCAGGAGTTATGCTTGAGCAGAGCACCACGAGTAAACCCTAACCATATGTGAACACAGCTAAAGAAAAAAAAAGCTATAAAAGTCACTAAATAAGTGTCAAATTATTATTAATTTTATATATTCCCCAGAAAAAAAACTTAAATTCCCTACTACTCCCTAAATAACTCAAAACATGACCTTATTTTTATAGTCAATAAAATTAAGTAACAATAAGTAAATAAAAATTTTGTTTTTGTTTTTGTTTTTGGGTCACACCTGTCAGTGCTCAGGGGTTACTCCTGGCTCCATGCTCAGAAACTGATCCTGGCAGGCACAGGGGACCATATGGGGCACCGGGATTCGAACCAATGACCTTTTGCATGAAAGGCAAACGCCTTACCTCCATGCTATCTCCCGGGCCCTAAAGTAAATAAAATTAAATAAAGAGGGCCCTAATCAGCGTAACTAGCATCATTTATTAAAATGGAAAAATTTGGAGACAAAAGAAAATGTTAATAGAAAAATGACATCATAAACAAATTCAAGGAGAAGATGACCATTTATAAGTCATGGAAAACAGCTTGAAACATATATCTTACTTGAGGTACTAGCAAAACCTTCCTTCAGATTTCTGAACTATCAGAGCAAAACATTTATGTTGTACTTTGTCCATTTTGTAAGATACTGCCTTAAAAACTTTAGAAAACAAATCTCCAACTAAATATAATATTTATTACCAATGTTTGATTTGACTCACTGGTGCATAACTGTACCCTTGACATTAATCAAATCAATGCCATTAACTTCCATATAATGCTCCATTCCTATATAATCCTGTATATTTCTGTCCTATTTTTTATTTATTTTTGAAGATACTGCCACAACATAATATAACCCCCCAAAATGGTACTATAAATATGCTTACCTGGTCATTTGGGGGTAACAAAAATATAAATTAAAAGGGAACATAATAAATAAAATCCATTTTTCTCTTGTTTAGGAGTAAGCATTGTAGGATTAAAATAATTGTACCACACTATTTTTCTTCTCAATAATATGGTCAAACCTTTACATTCATCAATTCACTGTAGGCTATTATCGCTAAACCTGGGATTCAGATTGTGACAAACATGGCTATTGACCATCTTCTGTTCACTAGGATGTATGTGAATTACATTTTTAAGTTGGAAGTATGGGTTCTTTTTTGTTTTTGAGATATATATTTAAAGAGCAACTGACTTTTAAAAGAGGGATGATAATTTTCGAGTTAATCAATCTTTCCATTGCAAGCAAGACCCATTGATAATCTCATGTTAAATTTCTCTTTAAATAGTTAGAAAATTCTCCAGAAAAATTGCATAAGGTTGTGCATAAAATTGTGACTCAAGGATAGTCAAACACAAATTTTAGTTATTAAGGCACTATTTTGAAATACATAACTTTGTAAAATTAACTTTATTTTTTAAATTAAAATTTACTCACTTCCCACTTGTTAATAATACTATATAATTTTGGGAGTGTCCCATATTTCTCCCAATTACTGAGAATTTAATAACAAGTTTTACATATTAACAAAATAGAATATGAATTTTATGTTGTACTCTTGGAAGTAATGCATGTAAGTTTTTTAAATAGATTTTAGTCTCCACTCCCACCATTAAACAATTAGATGCTGTTACTTCTAAATCATAAATCAGAATACTTGAAATTAAGTGAAATCAGAAAACCTAGGTTAGATATATCACAGCTAAAACTTGGAAATTGATGTTTAGAGTATGTCATTTAAAGTATAAATGAAGTTTATACTTAGGCAAGAGATGTAGCCATATATTATAGAAGCATCACTGGCTTTTAGGATTCCAATTTATCTAAGATGCTAACAGACTTCTTTAAGTATCTAAAGTTACATAGCATAATCTTGCTAGACATGTTTCTTCTTAGAGGGTAACAATGCCACTCACAGACACACGCTAAATGCTCCAATTTCTCTTAAATTAATCCTATTATAATAATTCTTGAAAGTACTCTAGATTGAGTATAATGATAGTTTGTTTTGTGATGAGTGCTCCAGCAACTTGGCATAGTCCATTTATTTCTTGGAGATAAACAATCAACTCTTTAATCACTGGTTAGATTTAAAATAAAAGTGTATATATTCCACATGAGGTTTTTAATCCTAGACAAACAGACGGTAAAACTTTGACCAGCAAAAACTTTTCTGTTTGATTCATCATTATGCATAAAATAAATAAAACTGCATTAAGCACCCTTAAAATTTTAACATGACATTCTATCTATTATCTCATTTAAAGCCCTGAGAAAAGACATACTCTTGGATAGAATGTTTTAGACAATAAAAGTGATAAAGTTTGTCTAGGTCAGAACCCTGCTCTCAGACAAAATTGATGGTCTTCCTTCAGTATCTAAATCATGATAGCAGTGATAGTGACAATAGAAATAATAGTAATTAAAGTCTCTTGATTTTACATGCCCATCACTGAATTTCACCTGTACTGCTTTTGTCTAACACAAATTATAGTTTATTTGCCACATCAAGTTTCAGAGGACAAATAATATTGTCCTTGACAGTATTATTATTCACTGGTATAAATTAGTATTAAATAAAAACTAGTCCTCAAGGTGTCAGAAGATAATTTTAGTAGTTA
>PVKC010046369.1:0-11244 GCA_004027635.1 Crocidura indochinensis
GCTCCTGGCAGGCACGGGGACCATATGGGGAACCGGGGGATCGAACCGAGGTCCTTCCTAGGTTAGCGCAGGCACCTTACCTCCAGCGCCACCGCCCGGCCCCCAAATGGGTATAATTCTTAGTGTGTATTTCCTTATGTATAGTTAGCTTTCTCCATCCTTTTTAGGATCTGCTTAGTAGGAAATTCTACCATATAAGTTTCCCATGGCATTTGAGTTCAGGTTAAAACCAGGTTTTAGTGATTATTTAGCTTTGTATTTTTACCCCAACAGTAACATGAGAAATTGTTCCTTTTTTCATAGGCACGTTAAAATGGGAAACTCTTATGTATAGAAAGAAGTTCTTATCTAATAGGGTCAGGAATTCATAAATTTTATAGTGCAGGGGTGCCTTTCACCCTGAACATTTGTAATAGTGACTTACCTTAGGCTTTAGGTGACAGACATCAACTTTCCACCCCCAAACCTTGGATTCCATCTTTGGAACCTGCACAATTTTCTGCATTAGCACCAGTTATCAAATTTCCATTGGGAGAAGACCTAATGGTACCCATTGTTCCTACTTGCTCCAGGTGGATTCATCTGATATCCTTATGACTAAGAAAAAGCAACAGATTGCTTTCAGGGCAGGTTTCCCTGCCTCGATACCTAACAGTGCGATGAAATCAGAAGACATTCTGTAAAACTCTAGCTTCAACATGGGATCTGTTCAAAAACCAAGATCTCTAATTACAGAAGCATGACTTTGACAACTGTGATTGAGGAGAACTTTTCCTGGGACCAGGAAGACCTTGGGTTTAGACAATTTGTATGTCCAGAACCTGTAGTTGGTCTTCTGACAGGATGTTTCACGAGTAGAAACACCCTGTTTTTTCCAAGGGGTTTTCCCTTATAATTTCCCAACTTTTGCTGTACCTTTGGGAGAAAAAAAAACACACCCTTTTCCCTCTCTTTCTTAAAGAAATTATTTTTATCTTCTAGGTAGTGGATCCTGCCTTTTTCATAGAGCCTTGGTGCATAAATTACTTTGTTTTTCCTCATATTTCTGCATTTTTCTATAAAAATGAGAAGAAAAAAATAGAGGATGGGGTCCAGGGGCCAAGTGGTTTCAAGAGCATTGGTGGAGATATAAAAGGATGTAACTAAACATTCAAGTCAAAGTCAACACCAATAGAATCAAGAGATCCAAACTATAACAACTATAAAATAGGCCTGTTACACTGACAGTCCAGGAGTCTAAGGTTGTTGGTTTAGAATGCACACTGGGAACTTTGCTGGAAGGAGGTCAAGTCAATATTGGTGGTGGATATAACCCTAATTCACTGTCACTGTATGCCTGAAATCCAACTATGAAGGACTTTGTAAATCATAATGGTTTCAATAAGATTTAAAAAATAATAACATTTATGCAAACAGTAGACAATGCTGAATATTTTTATGATAGCATACACATACTTTATAACATATAGACTTAGGTATCTTAAACAAGTTAAAATAATAAAATTGAGCAACAAAAATATTTTGTGTTTTCTTAGAATACTGATTTCTGTGACTAGGGTTAAAGAAATCTAGTTCTATGTACCATAAAAATACCAGCTCTGATTGATTAATTTCATATGAATAAGTGATGTGAATTTGTTAAGCTGGAAATTAGAATGTGTTTGTCATCCAAAAATAAGAAAGAGGATAAGAGAAAAAGAAACTGCAATGTATTTGGGACCAGTAGTTCATGGACCCACATAGCACCTGGAAGAGGCCTTGGATCCAATTCCTGGTTCTGTATACCCCACCACCACAACCACCGTGCACACACTACACCACTAAAATGATAAAACAATGCATTAGATTAAGGGGTGAATGGGAAGTAAGCCTGCCTCTTTATAATTGTTACGGGAAAGGAAATTCCTTCTCTGGTAAATCCCCTTGTACATACAGGGTATGTCCATATGAGATCCTTGGGCCAACTGATGGAGGGTAGAGGATTAATCAGGAGCAGGAGCCAGTGTCCTCTGACAGAGGGTGGCTGATTTTTCTCCAAGACCCATGTATGCAGATGCAGATATAGAACAGTGGATTTATGGTCCTGTAATTGGTGCTATTGTCCAGTCAAGTGTCTGAGTAGTTGTCCCAGATCCCTTGGAGTCCACATCACTAATTTTGTTCTACCTTGTCTGCATGTGGAGTATTTGTCGCAAAATCAAGGATTTTAGGGAGCTTGTTAGAGAGAGAGAGAGAGAGAGAGAGAGAGAGAGAGAGAGAGAGAGAGAGAGGTGAACTAGGGAGAGCCTGAGAGAGGTCCTGGCCCCCTTTCCATGACTTTCTATGCTTAATAACTGAAACTTACTTCTTCCATGTCAGTGTTATTCTGTCTTCCTGTATCCTGCAGGATTAAGGGGTTTTGAGTTTCATACTAAACAAACCAGGGATAAACAGGTCTTCAGTTCCAGGATCCTATTGCTAAAGCTGTGAGTGGAAAGAGAATGGGCTATGAGAGCAGGAAAGCTCAGACTTCAGCATGGCCTCTCTTGACCTCTCAGACTGAATGCCCTAGCTAGACGAAAGAGATGGAAGCAAAATGTCCCTCTTTGCATTTCATTTTAGATTGTTAGCATGCACATATATGTATGTACACACACATATAAAAGACCTATGAGAACAGCTAACACATTTATTGGGTATAGAAACAAAAATACAGCAACATTTTGCGTTATATAAAACTGATTATAGCCCATTTAATGGGTGCTAGATTATTGCAAAAGAAGCAGCTATAACTTCAGCAATGACCAAGTTAATTCTTCAGGTCCTAGTGATTGAGTTCCACACTTAGAAGGGCTGGAAATAGCTCATCTGGTCATTGGGATTACATCAAGAATCACTCTGAGTACTTGCAATCTCAGAGAGTACCATAATCACTTGGATACCAAGACTTTCTCAACTGACTCTAAATATATTAGAGCAAGTCAGGAAACTGTAGTTAGCACGCTTCATAATATCCTTGATTTTGTGGCAAATATTCCACATGCAGACAAAGTGGGTAGAATATAATAAGTGATTCAGAATCCAGGGAATCTAGGATGCCAACTCAGATCCCTGTCTGGACAGTCACAGCAATTGTGTGGATCTCTTTCTTTATCTAACACCTGTATCTTCCTACTCCTGGAATCAACAGTCAGTCAGGCCAGTGGAGGATGCTGTCACAAAGGCTACATACTTCCTGTCCTTAGAAAGGCAGTAAGGCCCAGGAAAGTAGCAGGTTCTTCAGACAGACTGACTTGGATTTTAGTCTTGGCTTCATCCTAGGTAGGATGAAGGTGATGTAGTCTGAGACAAAGAATCAGCTTCTCGTGTTCATTTATAAAATGGAAATGGTGCTTTATGCCACAAAGGTGTGCCAAGGATGAAGGTGAATCATATTTGCAAATAAGGTTTATGGTTGCAAATGTACAGTGAAAATGAACCTTTTCCCTAATGTTGGCACCTTAAATATACTTCCTTCCCTGACCTTGAGATGGAAGTGCTTCTACCCATTGGGTACTCTGCCCATTGCTTTTACTTCCTTTGGGGGATTTTTGATCCTTTTTGTCACTCTCATAGAGAAAGAAGTGAAAGGAGCAAAATCAGATACATCTGCTTGATGCTTTGGACTGCGTGCAGAGCTTGGAGAAGGCTAAATGCTACGAACAGTAGTGAGTGTGGTGCTCTTCTTGTCCTGCTTATACTCTGTACAGGACAGGGAGGAACCAAGTAAGACATTTGCCTTCCCAGGCCTTACTGTACAGGGAAGGGATTGGAGATGGAGGCGATATTCTCAAAAACAGGACAGGAAATGTAACATAATAACTGGTGAGTCAGTCCAGATAGCTACTCCCCTTATCCCTCCTTTATCTCCTCTTTGTCAGTCCTCTCCTCTTCCCCCTCTCCCATTTCTTCCTCTTTCCCCTTCTCTTTGTCTCCCTCTCACTAACCTCTCTTCCCCTTCTCATCTCCCTTCCTTTTTTTCCTCCCATCTGGCTCCCTTCCCCTTTCCCCTCTTTCCCTTCCTTTCTCTCCTCTTTTCTTCTGTTTTCCTTTTCTATGTGTCTCCACCCCCACCTGTCTCTCTCTCTCTCTCTCCCTACTCCATACACACCCATTACAGCAAAAGAGGATTCTTTATTTATCACTGTTGAAGGGAAAACTTCAACAAAATTGTAGGTCTAGGAAGGGCATAAAACTGCTTATATCCTCCTTGAGTTTTGCTTCTAGTAAATTAATTCCTAGATGGTTCTGGAGAATTTAATGGCAATTTGCAATTGCTAGCAGCAAAGAATGACAGATGTGGAGATAATTTTGAATTGTGTTACTGTTCTAAGAAGCAAATGAGCCCCTGTTGACATAATACCTGATTTAAATAATGGATTACAGTGTGTTGAGTTTCAGTGCCCTTGATGGGAAGCTCAAATCTAAGAGCAGAGATGTTCTAGTAAGGGCTGAGACCATTGCTAATCCTTAGAGTTTTCTTATGATTCTCTCAGTAAAAATGGAAGAGCAAAGTCAGGAGCTGGGATTATGTGGTTAAATTCCTAAGAAAGGAAAAGATTATGTTTGAAAAGTTTTTATAAATTAGCACAGCCATATCAAAATATATTCTTGAATTCCAAAATTGCCTTTACCTGTTAGAGTATCTACTCTATGTTAATAATAATCATAGATTCATTTAAAAGGAAAGGGTACTTATTTCTAATAACATGGATTATCTGGCATTAAGAACAAAATAAACAAATAAGAAGCCCAAGCTTCTTGTCTTTATTGTCAGACTAGGAGTCCAGAATTTACAAGGATTCCCAGGACCTATGCAGGTTTCTGTGTACACTGGATGTTTCCACTGCATGGGGCTTGTGCAAGTTTCTGCTGCTCCCTTCTTTGCTAGAATAAAAATTACCAAGAGAGGAAGGGTTGGTGGGAGAAACTGGAGAGTGGACATCCCTAGAGATGGTGAGCTTTCAATTTATAGAATGATGTCTCTGTGCTGGGTGCTTTCCACAGATGTTTGCCAATGTTCACTATGTCCTCTAACTTCTGGTTCTCCCTATATGGAAGTGACAGTGAGGCTTGGAGCAATGACATGATGTGTGTTAAGATTTCAGAACTAGCACATATGTGTGACTGCTACATGGAAGTTGATTTAAATCAGTAAGTGGGAGGTTCAGGGCTATGACCCAGCCCCTTATCAACACAGAAAGATCTCCCCTTATTCCTGTACTCATGGGAGAAGGTGGTGAGAATCGCTGATGTGCTAAGCAGGCGGATGAAGAAATCTTTAAAGGGTCACATGGAATGGGAAGATATAAGCTTATACAATATCAGTAGCATTTTTTAAAATATATGACAGTGGTGGTAATTACAGGGACTGTGAAATTGATTGTTGTCCATTGTCCTAATGGTATAGAGAGAAAGAAAATGACAGTTTTGGTTCAACTCACCATCAAATCAAATTCTCTGTGTGAAGTCTTGAAGACCCAATATACTGCCTTTTTCTAAAAAGCCTGGGTTTTCTATAGTGCAGGGGCATAGGTTCAGAAACATAGGTTCAGACTAAGCTGAAGAATGGAAGGAAGGAAAAGAGGAAGAATTCAAAGGATAAATTCTCATCCCTAATGTTAAACTGGGGGCCGGTGGTGGGAGGTACCCAGGGCAGTGTCTTCAGCCTGAAGCCAGAGAGGAAAATCTTTTTTTTATGTGTGCCAGTTTTTTTCTTTATTTAAACATCTTGATTACATATATGATTGTGATTAGGTTTCTGTCATGTAAAGAACACCCCCTTCACCAGTGCAACATTCCCACCACCAATGTCCCAAATCTCCCTACATCCCACCCCACCCCCACCTATACTCCAGACAGGCTTTCCAGTTCCCTCATTCATTCACATGATTATGGTAGTTCTCTGTGTAGTTGTTTCTATAACTGCACTCACCACTCTTTGTGGTGAACTTCATGAAGTGAGCTGGAAGTTCCAGTCCTCCTCTCATTGTCTCTGAGGACTGTTGCAAAACTGACTTTTATTTTTCTTAAAACCCATAGATGAGTGAGACTGTCTCTCTCTCTCGCTCTCTCTCTCTTTCCCTCTGACTTATTTCACTCAGCATGATAGATTCCATGTACATCCATGTATAGGAAATTTTCACGACTTCATCTCTCCTGACAGCTGCAAAATATCTTTAGTGCAGATGTTCTTGAATTTCGTGATTCCATGGAACCTACATGCTGCCCACACCTCTCCCCCACCTGCCCCAACAATCTATAACAAAAACCAGCAAAAAATTTCACTGCTTAGGTTACCAAGGTAGCAGAATCTTTATATCTAGAGATATGTGAAGAGATAAGACATCTTTAAAAGTGAGCCTTCTCTTAAAGATCTGCCTCTGCACCCTTACAGGTTCTTGAACAATAACTAAGGTCAAACTTAGCTAAAACAGATGGAAAAATCCTTTTTGCTTCTCACTTGCTCTGAAATTCTGTGTTAAAAGAACACAAGCAGTAGTGCAAGCGGTAGGGCATTTGCCTTATACATGCTGACCTAGGGCAGACTGAGGGGTTCTTTTTTTGGGGGGGCCACACCCGGTGACGCTCAGGGGTTACTCCTGGCTATTCACTCAGAAGTTGCTCCTGGCAGGCATGGGGGACCATATGGGGAACTGGGGGATCGAACCGCGGTCCGTCCTAGGTTAGCACAGGCACCTTACCTCCAGCACCACCGCCCGGCCCCCCAGACTGAGGTTCTATCTCAAAGGAATTTCATATGGTTTCCAAGCCAGGAGCGATTTCTGAACGCATAGCATCACTGGGTGTGGCCCAAAAACCAAAATCAAAAAAAAAATAAGAACAAAAGATTGATAGCTAGAGTCAAATTTCAGTAAGCATGCTCTTTTTTTTTTTTTTTTTTGTAGGCATCCACTTAACATACCAGGTAATACTTTTTGTTGGAATCATTTCTTTTCTTCCAAATTCTGTGACCTAATTTGTGAAAGTATGTTAAAAGTTTATTAGTTAACAAAATGCCTGATATTCTAATTTCCCAAAAGAATGTCTTTGTGTCAAAGTCAAACAATAGTTGTGATGGCCATGCAATCTGGGAAGCACTTACAAAGACTCACAAAGATTTAAAAGGAGAGCCAATGTCTTCATATCATTATCTCCTATCTATTGAGAGAAGTGGCATGTTGAAAACCCCAACCCTCCTGTTAGAGTTTGCAATGGTAAGGGATATTAAGGATATTTTTTATTACTTTAAGTGGTAAGGAGTGCTACTGAGTTATTGATGGCTAGAAGCCTGAATGCTGCTAGTTTCCTGTCCTCCAGTCACTTAGCGGCTTAACACAACAGCCATCTGTTGTCTAGTGGTTCTGGGGGGCAGGTGTTCGGGAGGAAGATGGAGGGGTGGGCTGCTTCAACTCTTTACTTGGAGTTGATTCACATGGCTGAAACCAGGCACTAGCCAGACTGAGCTTAGATGTGGGAATTCTGGAGAAGAGTCCACTTCTAAAGCTCATCCTGGTTGTTGGCAGAGTTCAATTGCTTGAAGTTATATAACAAAAGTTTACTTGCTGGATGTCATTCTTAGTTCCCACAGACAACCATTTTATTTTTTTTTTACTTTATGCCCCATTTTTACTTTATGGCACACATATCATGTGTCAGAGACTCAACTCGGGTTGATTGTGTGTAAGGCAAATGCTTTTCCTGCTGTACTATCTTTCCAGCCCCTCTAGATTGACTTACTTGAATAACCAGGACATTTTATTCTGAGAGAACCATCTTAGGATTTGTTTCCCATAACAATCTATTCAGAAGACAGTCTGTCAGCAATGATGTACTCTACCCCAATCCTTATTTCTGCTCCCCATGCCAACATATTGTATCTTTTTCTACATGGAGGGAGGAGGTATTTTAGTTTGTATTTTACTTGAGAAAAGCGTGCACTTTCACAGCCTGCAGCACTTGAAAGAAGCATATGCCACTGTATTTCTGATCCTGATCCAGATTCTCATCTTACAGGAGCTGCTGGTCACTAAGGCCCTGGGGATTATATGATGTTTACTGGTGCATCTCATCAACCTCTTGTTTCTCCTACCCACCAATCTACTCACTTTCCACTCTCCTTTGGCATGATGATATTTCATCAAAAATGTCAGTAAGATACAGGCATGTTGGCACTCTGTACCTTTGACTGGATGATTGGAATGTGATTGTGTCTGTAACTGGAAAGTAAGTTCCTGATTGTAAAAACTTTCCTTTGGTTTCCAATTTACCGAGCTCCTTGCACAATTTATGACACATGGTGGGTACGTAATGAACATGAAATGAATGCATTTCCCAGTCAAGGATATATACCCAGAGGAATCTTAACTATTTTGCAGCTATCCAGATATCAATAGATAAGAGTTTTCCTGGAGAATGCTGTTGATGTAGAAAAGATGAAGTATATTTATGCTTGCAGAGCTTAAAAATTTTCTGATGAATCTGTACCTTTGTGTAGGTTATTGGTTCTTTTTGAAGAGAAATCACCTTGGTTAGACTTCCACAATCAGTCATAAGTCACTTCCATGATTCTGTAGGTGGGGCTTATTTATATTTGAAACTTACTTATAGATGGTGTTATAGAAACTGGACACCTTAAGATAGGAATCTCAAAGTGTACATAACTTTAAAAATTAAAAAAATTAAACACTAATGAAAAATACCATTACTGATAGAATTTCATGTATAGCATTCCAATACCAAAATCTCTACCAGTATGTTTCCCTCTACAACCTACCTAAAATATTTTTTTTGTTTTTCTTTTTGGGGGCTTGGGCGTTACTCCTAGCTCTGTGCTCAGAAATCGCTCCTGGCAGGCTCAGGAAACCATATGGGATGCTGGGTATCAAACCACCATCTGTCCTGGGTTGGCCACATGCAAGGCAAATGCCCTACCTCTGTGCTATCTCTCCAGCCCCCTAAAATAATTTTGAATATTCTGATATCCATACAATTTGTCTACATGTCTACTGGAGAGAGAGAGCTCAATGGTGAGCTTAGTATCAATTGTACCTTGAATATGCAGGGACAGGTTTTGTCCCTGGCACACCACTTGAATTTTCCAGTTCTGTTGAGTAAGGCCCTGATAGTCTCAGTGAACTGCTAGGCTTGAGCTTTAACTACCTTGGCCAAGTATCATTAGAAGTGTCCCTCCTCCTTCCAGCACTACTTAGCAGTTTCTCCTCTCAAATTTTAATCATAAATTAGGATTTACAAAGAATTATAGTTTATGATATAATCCATTTGATACAAAACCTTTAAAATATTTTATCAAGTCTTCTGGAAGTATGAGAAGATGAGGAAAAAGAGAGTTCTCATACCTGTTCCAAAAAATGCCCAGCCTAAATACTGGTATACCTTGAGTTTGGGTTGGTTTGGAGTCTCTGCAGGGAGCTATAGAGGAGTGGTAAAGCAAGCAGCAATGGTGGCCTGTTGATGGGTGCAGCAGCCATGGCTTCAGAAGGGCGGAAATTGGCGCGCATTCTCCTTTCAAGATTGTGGATATAGCCTGGGTTTGTATTTCTGGAATCCTCGGCAGCCCAAAACACTTCCCACAAAAGCCAGAGTATCGGGGCCGGGAGATAGCATGGAGGTAAGGCGTTTGCCTTTCATGCAAAAGGTCATCGGTTCGAATTCCGGTGCCCCATATGGTCCCCGGTGCCTGCCGGATGTGACCCAAAAACCAAAAACAACAACAACAACAACAACAAAGCCAGAGTATCAGCAATAGTGCTTAGAATTCTGGATCGCATGGCCACAAGAACTCCATTTTGTTTGTTTGGGGTTTTTTTGGCCACACTCGGTGATGCTCAGATGCTACTCCTGTCTATGTGCTCAGAAATCGCTTCTGGCTTGGGGGACCATATGGGACTCAAGGGATCGAACCGTGGTCTGCCCTAGGTTAGCGGTGCAAGGCAACCGCCATACCACTTGTGCCAACACTCCAGCCCCAAGACTCCATTTTTGATTAATATTGTCATCTCCATATAAACACACCAATCTAGATGCCAATGTGTATCTGAAGCCACCTAATGTTCAGAGACAAATGAAGTAACAGAATGGTTAACTAGTAACAAGAGCTTATTAAACCATCTGACTTAATGACCTCATTAGAGATACAATACTTTTCAAAATTTGCTGCTTACTATATCTGCAGCAAGTAAATCAGGATACTGTATGCTTTAACCAATAGCTCTACTTTTTCAAGTTTTTTCTCCTCTTCTTTTTCTTTCATTTCTTTCTTTTAACTATGTGATACATTCTCTAGAAATAAAATTAATTTTTAAGAAATGAACATTTAAAAATGAACATATCTTGTCAAAAGCTCAGATCAATATATTTAAGTGTATGCAATTTGTATAATAGTATGTCAGCCATGAGACCCATGGTGTAAATGTGATTAGGACTGTCAGTCCAAGTAGGAGGCAGGCTTACTTTCAGGGAGAAAAAGTGTGGATTTACTTTTCAATTTAAGTAAACTGGATTGCTTGCATTGCTGTGACAACCATCTTTTTCTACATTTGATTTGAAGATAAAGTGGTACATAGATAGATGAGAATGAAAAAGAATGTGCACACTGGATGAAATATGGTACAGCTTTATCCAGTACTTCCTACAAATGATTCTTTTGCTTTGTTTAGCATTCCATTGTTTATCCAAAAAATTTCATACCTAGTAATGAGCAATAAAAGAACTGAGAATTGGGAGGGGAAAAAAAGACTGAGAATTGGTAAACAAACATGTTTTTCTTTTGAAAGTTGGAAAAATGGAAAAAAGTGGAGTAAACTAGTTTTAAACTTAGTTATAGTGGGGAGGAAATTATACACAGAGGTGGGGATTTTTAAAATTCTTTTTTAAATTCCGGTTCAACAATGTTTATCTAAGGAACTCTTAATGTATATGGAATAGTCTGAACACCTTGGTTTGGATACAGCAAGTGTGGCTGATCTCCCCCTGCATGTCCCAAAAAGTCTTCCTGTACTGACATATAGAGTTGAAATATGTCTCCTACCCTGTGTCTTCCCCACTACAATCCTGCTGCCTCTTGACCAAAGAGAAAACAGGATAAATTAATCATATATATATACATATATATATATACACACAGAGTTCAAACATTTGTAGTTTTATGATGCATGTTGCATCTCTTTCCAACTCTAGAATTCATATTATTTGGTCTTGAATTGC
>PVKC010046370.1:0-11350 GCA_004027635.1 Crocidura indochinensis
GGTTTGGCCCCAAAACAAAAACAAACAAACAAAAAAACAAAAAAGGTGAATGGTGTTGAGCATTTCTCTAACAGGCTAAAAGGAGCTAGGTTGGTCCAAAGGACTAAGGGGATGAGGGCAGAGCTTTAGTCATTCAGGCTATCAGACACCAGTCAGTCCCATCCTTGTGACATTCCATAGCAATAATTTCTTTTTTTAGGGTCATATTCCTAATCTCACTCTCTGTCACCCTATTGTTCCTATCAGTCTCACAGCCCACTCTGACTTTACATCTGTGTTCTGAACTCCTAGCTATCAATCAAATGTTCTCAGTATCTTCTCAGGCTTAGTTAATTTATAAGTACAGAGAACTCAGGAAACTCATTTACAGAGTAGATTTAAAAAGTTGATTATAAAGGATATGAATCAACAGCCTCATGAAAAGAAATATAGTGTGAAGTCTAAAAACAAAGGCAGTTCTGTCCTTGTGGAGCTTTAAGTCAAGTTAAACAAAACATAGAAGCATTCTGTTTCCCAGCCTGCCTGCTCCCTGAATACCCACCCTCTCACCTTGAATTTTTATGAAGGCTTCCTTACACAGGAACTATACTGAACTCAGTAGTTATTGAGCCCATCTCCAACCCACTACCCTACGCACCCCCCCACCCCATATCAGGGAATGTGGATCTAAAGTTCCTACACTCTCTGCCTGTTTACTGTTTATTTCCCTGACAGCTGGCCCCCACTTTTAGGTGTTTTCCAAAAGTTACTTGCTAGTAGAGTTTCACATGTAAGAAGCCACTATGACAGTGATAGAGGGAAGTGGTCACTCTGGACAAGAAATGGTGCTGAAAGGAGGTAAAGAGATACTTTCAGTATCAGTATTATGAACCAAACACAGTGACTAAGGAAAAAGAAAAAAGTGCCTGCCAATAAAGGTACAGGAGGGAAACCAGGATTATTGATGGAAGGAAGTGGACACTGGTGTTGAAACATTGTATTCCTGAAAGTCAGTTATTCACAATTTTGTAACTTTGCAATTCACGCATTCCATTAAAAATTTTAAAGTCATTTAGAATGAATTAAAAACTTCCAGATTTATTGGATGAGTTCAAATTTAAAATGTCTTTATTAAACAATCAATTATTAAAATACACTGTCAAGACCATGAAAATGTCTATGTGGTAGGAAAAGATATTCTCAACACACTGTCAACCCAAATGTCTGTTTCAAAAATATGAAAATGTATGAGAGCAAGGGAGTAGAGAGATAGAAGGCAGAAAGAAAAAGAGAAAAAGTGATCAGAAAATTCAGCAGCAGACTTAGTTAGGATAGGTCTTTTTAAGGGGATATTTAAAGGACTTATTATTTTAAATAATTTAGGGAACACAGATGACTTCTGTTCCTGACCACAAGAATAGTTATAAAACTAAAAATCTTAACATTCCAAATATTAACTTAAACACATATAAAGCAATTGACATATGTATATGATACCTAATTGAATAGTACAATATATATATATATATAAGTTCTCGATTCTATTATGTGCACCACATTTTAACCTTTTGTACAAATCAAATATGTCCTTACCCCAGTTGAACGTACTGTAACTGTGGCAAGTGCCATAGATAGCAGTGGAATAGCTATCACTATAAGAGCATCTGACAGAGTTAACCTTGGTATGGAAGTCATGAAAGACTTCTATGAGTGACTGATAATTAAACTAAAACATAAAGATGAGGAAGAATTAACTTTAAAAAAGGAGACAGAGTTATCTTTCCAGGAAAACCTTCTTCCACCAATACTCCTGGAGTCCGACTCATGCCACCACTACCCGCCCACACCTGCCATCATAATGGGCACCTTTTTTAATTCGGTTGTTAACATTTGGATCTTGTGACTTTATTGTTGTTGACTTTCACTTGGATATTTATTTCTGTCCTTTTTTAACACCACCAATGCACCTGAGACCTCTTAACCCTGTCTACCATCACTTCATATGTGTCTTTCTTTTCCCCCCACTCAATTTCTTTCCTTCTCGCTGTATCCTGAGGTTTAGATTATTCTTGACAACTCCCATTTAAGCCATTTGCATATTTTCATGCAGTTATTCTAAGTACCACATATAAGAGATATTATCTTGTATTTGTCCTTCTTATGGCTTACATTATTTAATATAATATTTCCAGTTCCATCCATTTTACAGTGAAGTGCATGATGATATCATTCCTTACAATTATATTGTATATGTTTGACACATCTTCATGATCCACTCATCTGTTGTTGGACATCTAGACTGATTCAAACTCTAAGCTATTGAACTGAGTCTGTGATAAATAGCAGTGTGCATACATCCTTTTGGATAAATATATTATGTTCTGGGGATAGATATCCAGCAGCAGAATTTCTGGGTCATATAGCAATTTGATTCTAGTTTACTGAAAACCTCCATACTGTTTTCATAAGGTTATCAGGTAGCATTCCCACCAGCAGTAGATGAGACTTCCTTTTTCATCACAATCACACCAACAAAAATTGTTCCCCATAGTTTTGATATGTGCCATCTTTACTGATGTAAGATTGTTTTCTTAATTTGTATTTCCCTAATGATAAGTGATGATGAACATTTTTCAAGTGCCTTTTCACATCTGTTGGTCTTCCTCAGTTCATTTTCTTTGTCAGTTGATAAAATTAGTTTATAGCTACATCTTGAAAATAATTTGCATTATTTGCTATTGTGGATAATGATGCATGGATTATAGAAATACAAATACCTCTTAGACATGCTGATCTTGTATTCTTTGGTTATATTTAGATGTGGGACCACTAGATTATTAAGTATCTCTACTTTTAATTTTTAGGGAATTACCACACTTTTCTATAGTGACTGTAACAGTTTATATTCCCACTAACAGTGCATATAAATTCTCTTTTGTCCACATCCTTATCACCACTTGTTATCTTTTACTTCGTTTTATTTTTATAATATTCATTCTAATAGTTCTAAGGTGAACAAGGGGGCTTGCTTTGGTGACAGTAATGTTGAACATCTTTAACTTACCTATTCATCATTTGTATGTTTTCTTTTGAGAAATATCTAAAAGTTTTGCCTATTCAGTTGAATTTAATACTTGTACATTTTTTTATCAACTTTCCTTTAATCAGTGTTCCATGGTATATATTTTCTATCCTTTTGGGGGGGCACACATGTTGACATTCAGGGATTACTTCTGGCTCTGCACTCAGAACTCACTCCTGGCAGGCTTGGGGGACATATAGGATGCTGGAGATCGAACCTGACTCTGTCCCAAGTTGTCCACATACAAGGCAAATGCTCTACTGCTGTGCTATTGCTCTGGTCCTGATATTTTCCATCCTTTAATGTTTCACTTTTCCATAGCTTTACATATAATATGTACTGCAATATGAGACATTCTGAAATTCAACCTATTCGTTTCTCAGCCCACTTTCCTTCTATCTATTGCTGCCAGGGCAAGTTTTCCTCCTTATGTTCTGAGCTCCCTGCTTTGAGGCTTACACTTTCATGGTATGAGGGAGGTAGCAAGCCAAGAGAAAATGCCAGAACAACAGAGAACAGAATCTGAAGGATCATGCCTTCTGCCTTATGCCCTTTCGGAAGTCTAGAGGGGCTGGAATCTTGGTCTCCCATATCAGTGGCTAACTTGGCACAGAACCTAGATTAGCATTTCTTCTCTTTGCAGATTCCCTGAACTCTCGTTTTTATAGCTGCAGCTGCTTTCATACTGCAAGAGCTTGTGGCCTCAAAACCTTAAATATCTGTTATCTGACCCTTTATAGTAAAGGAACTCCTATTCAGGCACTATTGCTGGCTCCTATTCTAAGTATGAGGATATATATTATTTATTTTTTTTTGTATAATAATAATTTATATTTTGGCCAAAGTGGACTACATATTTCACAGTAATATTTTAGACACATATTAACATTGAATCAGGGGAATTCCCACCACCAAAGTTGGAGGACATGTATTATTAAATTACTTAACGTCTTCTAGAAACCAGTGCTTTGATTATTTTCTAAATAAGATCTGAGGATAGTTAACTTTACTTTGTATGGTTTTTCCTCTGTTTTTAAATATCAAAAAGGGCTTACTTTGTCCCCCCACTTTTGGTTTTTGGTTTTTGAGCCACACCTGGTATTGCTCAGGAATTACTCCTGGCTCTGTGCTCAGAGGTTATTCCTTGCAGTATTCTGGGGACCATATGTGATGCTTGGGATCAAGTCCGGGTCAACTCTATGCAAGGCAAATGCCCTAACTTCTGTGCTACCACTCTAGCAACAGGACTGTTTTTATGTGGTAAATAGTCATTTATATTTATTATTTTATTTCTCTTCATTTGTTCCTTTGAGCCAGTTTAACCTTTCTTCTACTTGAAGAATGTCCCTTAATATTCACATTGGTGTAGAATTTTTGGCAACAAGTCATATATGTTTCTGTTTATTTCAAAATATTTATTCATTTTAGTTTGAAAAAAAAACCTTTCTACTGGATATGGAAATAATTCTTGACATTTATTTAGCACTTCAAATATTAACCTATTATTTTTATCGCTCTCATTTATTTTAATTTAGCTATCAGATTTATTGTTGCTTTTCTGAAGGAGAAATTATTTTACTTTTGAGCTTTTTGGATGCTTTATAGGTTTTTTTTGTCTGTCTAGACTTTAATCAGTTTTACCATAATGTGCTTTGATCTGAGTTTTCTGTTTATTCTTCCTGGTTTTTATATTGTTTCATGAATCTGGGACTGATTATTTTGTCAGTTGTAGCATTCTTAATTTTCTGCTTCTTCATCTTCTAAAGTTTTAAACCCTGTCTTAATATGACTTACATTTTTTTTGCCTTTTGACCTTTGCCTTGCTTTATTCTCCCCATTCCCTGTTCTATTCTTTACTTCTTGTTTGTTTCTATACCAAAGATAGAATCCTCTTCTTAATATTTTATCTAAAAGTTTATTGAATCTAATTATCTTTTCTAAGTAGCTATTAACCATATTTAATCAACCTAATATAATAAAATATTGTAATTATTATAAATGAGATAAAGTCATGTGAGGGCTAACTCATATGTATTCAGCAGATAGAGCTTTTTAAGGTTCCAAACAAAATCTTTGATTGGGTAAAAGGCAGGGGCTTCTACAGCCCCTCCTTTCTAGTGGACCCCAGATTACAATGTAGTTACATGGTCTGGTAAAAATTCTGCCAGAGCTTGTCTCTAAGAAATTATCAAGAATTTTAGTTTTCCATTTTTTTCTTTTTCTTAGCTTGTTTAATCAGTAAATACTTAGTAGGTGAAAATATGTTATTTTACATATGCCTGTTGGCAGACTGGAGAAATAAGTTTTAGCCAGCATTAGAAAAAAAGTTTTTGTTAGTAAAATAATAAAAAACATCTGCCCCATATGAAGGAAGCACCCATTGCTAGAAATGCTCAGGAAGAACATTCCAGCTGAAATGTGCTAGTTTAAAGATAATTTTTAAGGGGGATGGGAAATAAATCAGAATTTGGGGGTATATACTCTGCCTGTGCAAGACCTAGAGTGCAATACCAGATGCTACATGAACTCCTATGTACTCCTGGTTGTAGTCCTGGTGACAGGCAGGACCTGAATAGCACCAGGCATTGCTGAGCCCTAGCATTGAATCAGCTGGTCCATTTGGCTGGGTACCTCAAAGTGAGCCTCAGGCTTCTGTAAACTATTTCGGAGCCCCCAAGATGAAATAATAGATAAATACAATAATTTTCAGCAGCTTATGGAAGGAAATAGACAATTAGAAATGATGCTATATTGAGTGATCGTTGTGCTTAACTCTATATCAAAAGTATTAATGTTATTATAAAATAGTTTAAGAAACAAAAAAGTTTTTAATGCATTTTATTTATTTATTTGGTTTTGGTTTTTGAATCATACCCGGTGGCACTCAGGAGTTACTCCTGGCTCTGCACTCAGATATCACTCCTGGTAGGTTCAGGGGACCATATGGGGTGCCAAGAATCAAACCCAGGTTGGTCCTGGGTCAGCCACATGCAAAGCAAACACCCTATCAATGTACTATTGCTCTGACCCCAAGAACCAAAAAAATTTTAAAGAGATTGTATATGAATATCTCTATATTCATATACAATATTGTATATGAATATGCCATATACATATATTGTATATGAATATGTCTATAAGTTTCACATTAATTTGGGATAGTCTTGTAGGTGTTGTTTTACATCTTTGACCTCTCCTTATTCATCTCTTTTCCTCTACTCTACCTCCTCCCCTCTTTTCTGCCTCTGTCTGTTTCCCTCTGTTTCTCTCTTGCTTCTCTTCTCTCCCCACTTGTCACATTCCCAGTTTCTCTTCCTTACTTTTCCTTCTTTCTATTCTTTTCTACTTTGCACTTTGCTTTTTTTGGATTCTGATAGTGTAGCTGATCTGAATTATGGAGTCTAGACCTTTGAACACATTTCCATAAAAAATAGGGCAGTCAAAAATAGTGACAGTTAAGAGTAGGGATTCTAAAACAACTCATTTTCCAGTCTGAGGCAGCATATACATCTTGATTATCAAACACTGACTGGAATTCTTGTCAACAGAGCAATAATTTAGGCAAGGAATTTTAAGAAAATGGATAAAGGAAGATGAATGTGTCTTTATAATGACAGAGAAGATTGTTTTAGGGGAGTTAAATACAAAACCATATCAGCAATTGGGAAGTTTAGTTTATACACAAAGAGATTCATCTATTTTTCTTTCATTTATATATTCACTTATACATTCAGCCGACCAGTATGTTTAGAGAACATAAACTAAGTAAAAGCATATCAACACTTGTTACAGCCACTTTATTTGCTGATTCTTATGAATAATTCATAAGTGACTTGCATGAAAACAGGAAGTTCCCATCTTTTGAAACAAAATAGTATCAACTGTTATTTGAATTTGGGGGGAACTTACAAACAATTTGACATTTTCCCCCATTTAAAGCAGAATGCTAAAACCAGAGAGATAGTACAAGGGTGAAGGCACTTGCCTTGCATATAGTTAACCCTGATTCAATTCCCACCACCCTCATCTTGAATATTGCCAGGAGTGATCACTGAGCACATTACAGTCAGGAGCAATCCATGAGCCCTGCTTGGCATAGATCAAAAAATAAAACCTAACTGAACTGAGTACTACATGAGGTTATAATAAGGACACAATTGTGAAGGATTACTAAGGATAAAATGGCTTATTTTGTTTGTTTGTTTGTTTGTATTGGAGGTAGAAGATTTCCAAGTTGATCTCAGGGTGTCTAGAGCTACCACTAGCAATACTCAGCCAGCTAGGTAAACAGGCACTGCAATGTCAGAGACCTCCTGGACCACATCTTATGGTACTCAAAGGAAATATGTGGCTCCAAGAATTGAACCCAGGACCTCACACATAAAAGTCAAATGCTTAGTATCACTCACTGGGTCATATTCCTTACTATAGAGGAGTTTTTGTACATTTAGTTCCACTGCTTAGCAGTCAACTGGTTATTCTAAACTGCCCTCGTGGTCTTTTCAGCACCACATTGTAATTATTTCATTCCCTGTCATATGTTGTTTGATTTATAGCAAGAAAAACAGCCAGTTAATCACAAATATAAGTTAAGCATATTTTGCATATTTGTTTTAGTACCAATGGTCAAATACTTTTATTGATTAAAAATAGCAAAAGTAGGGACTGGAGAGATAGCACAGCAGTAGGTCATTTGCCATGCAAACAGCTGATTGAGGACAGACGGTGGTTTGAATCCCAGCATCCCATATGGTACCCCGTCCCTGCCACGAGCAATTTCTGAGCGCAGAGCCAGGAGTAACATTGCCGAATGTGACCCCCCCAAAAAAATTGCAAAGGTAGTCCATTCAATTTTTAAATTGAATGATGTGTAAAGATGTTTATTAATTAAAAATTAATTTTAACATAAAGTATAAAAGAATTAAGAGGTATATAAAGTATAAAAATTTGGGGGCCGGGCGGTGGCGCTAAATGTAAGGTGCCTGCCTTGCCTTGTGCTAACCTAGGTCGGACCGCGGTTCGATCCCCCGGTTCCCCACATGGTCCCCCGTGCCTGCCAGGAGCGACTTCTGAGCGAATAGCCAGGAGTAACCCCTGAGCGTCACT
Organism: Crocidura indochinensis; assembly: GCA_004027635.1. Taxonomy (NCBI): domain Eukaryota; kingdom Metazoa; phylum Chordata; class Mammalia; order Eulipotyphla; family Soricidae; genus Crocidura; species Crocidura indochinensis. The sequence continues at coordinate 8,168 of PVKC010046370.1, forward strand.
GGGTGTGACCCAAAAACAAAAAACAAAACAAAAAAAAGTATAAAAATTTATAAATACCAGGATGTAACTAATTAAAAAAAAGTTAAAAGACAAAGGGGAATAGAGAGATAGTAGAGGGGTAAAGGCACTTTCCTAGGCACGTAGCTGAAACCAGTTCGATCCATGCTATCTCTGAGCATCTCTAACAGCAATTCCTGAGCACAGGGGCAGGAGTAAGCCTTAAGCACTGCTGGGTGTACCCTTTTACCTCCACCAAATGGACAAAGTAAAACCAGAGACTAGTTCAGGTAGTCAGGCACATATCCTGGATATATACCCCTAGCCAGTATCATAGTGTCTTCCAAACACCACAAAATGTAGACTTCCAGGATTGCCCTTCAGCACCACTGGGGTGACCCAAATAATTGCCAGCATAGGCACCACATGTACAGAGTAGTACACAACAGGGAGGCCCTTGAATTAAACATCAAGTTTTGTTGGCCAAAAATCACGAGCAGTCACCCCATCTCAGAGCAGCTTAGGAACTTCTGCCGCCACTGCCCCAAGACAAAATATATTGGGGTTGGAGAGATAATACAAAGGATAGGGCACTTATTTTACATGTAACTGAACCAGGTTCAAACTCCAGCGCCCCATATTCTGAGCCATGCCAGGAGTCATCTCTAAGCTCAGAGCCAGAATTAACTGCACCATCAGAATTAGCCCCTTATCCACCCCAACAAAAGACAAACTATAAAGCCTGGAATGTCTCCCAAAGGTGTGGAGCATGTGCTTTTCATGCAAGATCCTCAGTTCAATACTTGTACCAGATATCTCCTGAGCCAAGAAAATCCTTAACCACATAACTGCCAGATGCGGTTCAGAAACAAAATAAAATCAAGCTATAGTGCTGCTTAAACATATCCACGTTTGTCTATAGCATTATTATGTTCTGTAAGTTTTACTCAATGCTAAACTAGAAGTACTAAGTTAAGAAGTACTAAAAGTATCAAGCTAACGCAGTCTCATATCATTTTGATTTATTCATAAACATTGCTTTCTCCCTCTTATAGTTTCTTAATGGAAAATTTAAAAGGATGTAATTTGTTGTATCATGTGAGGTATAATATTGCCAAAGACTAACAAATATAAATTTACAATATAGTTTTTAAAAATGAAAATTTATTTTAAAATAAGGATGTTTTCATTATTTATGGGTATAATCAAAAAGTTACAAAATGAGTTAATAATTTTTAAATACGTTTAGATTCGTTTTCTTTGTCTTTTGTTTTGCTTGTTTAGAAGGACACACCCAGCTGTGTTCATGGTTCAAGGAAGATGCCCTTCCTCTATACTCTCACCCTGGCCCCAAGGTTTTATTTCTAATTGGTATGGATTCTTTATTTACAGTTGAGAAAATAGACATAGGACATTTTGCCCAAGGACAAGCAACTAATAGCTGGCAGATTCTAGGCTCAAAATCAAGAGGATCTAATTCTAAAATTCATGCTCTTACTTCTCCTAGTGTGTAACTAAGTGTGCAGTAGAAATTGAGAAAACAGAAGTTGAATGTTGTTTCGTGGATAAAATCCATTTGGTAAAGCTCAGAGAGAATGAAGTCTTGGTGATACATGAGAATACTGCCTGAGGCTTCTAGCTGAATTATTGAGAAAGTGCACTGCCCCTTAAATATAAATGACTAAACAAGCTAATCAATAGGCATGGTGGAAGTTTCATATTTGTGCAAAATACTGAAATTGAGTTTAGTCTTGCTAAGTCATGGATGACATTCTTATTTACAAGTTAAATTATATATGGTTTTGGAAACAAAAGAGAACTGATCATTGGAAATCAGTACTGAAACACAGATTTAGAATCTGTGAATAGCAGTAGGAAACTAAAAGAATGGAAAGAGAATGGGGACCTGAAGAGGGAATACAACAAAGCAGCACTAGTTAAATCTGGGACAGCACCTGAATAGAGGAGTTTAGAAGAAAAATGTGAGGGGGGTGGAAAAAGTAAAAAGTTAAAGGAGTAGAGTATCTGGGTACCACAAAATCATGAAAACCAAGACTAAAATGAGCACTTGCTATCAATCAAGCTTGTGCTCAGTATTTTATATTATTCTTTAATTTTTATTTATTTTTGTTTTGGGGGGGCCATAGCCATGGTGCTCAGAGCTTACTCCTAGTTCTACACTTGGATCACTCCTGGCAGGCTAAGGGGACCTTATGAGGTGCTAGGGATTAAACCCAGGTCAGCTATCTACAAAACAAAAGTACCTACTGAACTATCACTCTGTCTCCTGCTTTTTATTTTATATGTGCTGTCAGATATTCATAATAACACAACTAAAGAGGTAGGTTTTACGTTTCTGTTAATAAATATAAATAAGGTTAGCAAGGTTAGGCCATATACCTATTGCTTAGCTGGCCAATTCTAGGAAAAACCTTTAAAATGTGTTTCCCAGCCCCCAGAGTGATTGTTTTTAATCAGTGGAAACCATCACTTTAAGTGAAACAACATGCATTGAAAGTAAATCCTTGATTAATGTTGTTTTATGCAACATTTCTAGGGATGTTTTTCATCAACATTTTAAGGAAATGACTGATTGAAGTAACTGATGTTATTCAATAACCTGCTGTGTTTATCTTGCAGGTTGCAATGTTTTATAGAGTTAGCAGGCAATAAGAGCACTGAACATGGATAGTAGATACAAAGAATGGGGTCAGAACAATAGTAAAGTAATAGTTGCATTTACCTTGCATGCAACAACTGAGTTTAGTATCTGACACCACCAAGAGTGGTGTCACTCACAGCCAAGTGATCACTGAGTGTTGAGTGCTGAGCCAGAAATAAACTCTGAGTACAGCTGAGTGTGGCCAAAACAATAAACTTATTAATTAAAAATGAAAGGGCGGAGAGATAGCACAGCAGCGTTTGCCTTGCAAACAGCCGATCCAGGACCAAAGGTGGTTGGTTTGAATCCCGGTGTCCCATATGGTCCCCCGTGCCTGCCAGGAGATATTTCTGAGCAGAAAGCCAGGAGTAACCCCTGAGCACCACTGGGTGTGGCCCCCAAAAACCAAAAAAATAAAAAAATAAAAAAAAATAAAAGGGCATGGAAACTTAAAAAATAAAACTTAAAAAAAAGACCTTTAAGGGACCTGGGAGATAGCATGGAGATAAGGCTTTTTCCTTTCA
>PVKC010046371.1:0-11247 GCA_004027635.1 Crocidura indochinensis
GACCCAATTAAAAAAAAAAAAACAGAACACAAGAAATTGTGGAGTCTGTCATTTTTATCCCCAAATGCACCAGCAATATAATAGGATACTATTAGCTTTTGTGTAGTCACAGTAAAAGGGGGGAACCTTATGCACAGAAATAAGATCTTATCTTCCAGGGATAAGAACTCATACTTGTTATGATACAGGGGACCTCTAATCCTGAGTATGTGTCATGTGGTCACAATTCAGCTCCATGAGATTGGATAGTGTTCGTTCAACCCCGAACCCCAGAACTGATATAGTTCCCTGCAACAACACAAAGAACCAATCTCCCTAGAGAAATTTCTAACATGACTGTGGCACCAACTTGTGCCATTTCTGATATGACATCCCGACAACGAGGAAAAGACAACTTGATCTAAGAGCAGGTTGTCCTATCATATCACCTAATGGTAAGATGAAATCAGAAAACATGTTGTCCTTTGATCTGTACAAAACCCAAGAGCGCTAACTACAGAAGACCGATGGACAACCATGACTGGGCAGAATTTATCCTGGGACCAATAAGAAAAACCCCACCCTATGATTTAGCCTAGGACTTGTACAAAAGTCAAGATCTCTAATTACAGAGGTCTAACTTTGACAACTGAGACTGAACAGAACTTCTGGAACCATAATGAAAACCTATTCTAGATTTTGGCCTAGATCTGAGCAAAAAACCAAGACCACTTACTACAAAAGACTCACTACAACAATGATGGAACAGAACTACTAGGACCATAGAGACTCTATCCTAGACCTTGTCTAGGACCGTAAAGACTCTATCCTAGACCCTGTCATATGACTTGTGCAATTACCAAGGTTTCTAGCTACAGAGGCCTGATTTTAGCATCCACAACTGAGAAGAAAATTTCCTGGTACCACAAAAAAGACCTTAGGGGTGGTCATGTTCATGGACAGAGTCATTAGTGGTTCGCATGACAGTATGCTTCAGGGGCGGAGAAAACCTGAATCTCTTAGGCCAAGGGAATTCCCTTTCTTAATTCCCCAATATTTACTGTGCTTATGCAAAAAAAAAAAGGGGGGGGACAAGGAGCACAAAATTTGCCACACCAGCACTCTTAATTTTTTTTCCACTCTTAGGGTTATTACTTGGTGATCTTTTTGCTGCTGGGTGCTTTTTTTATTTGATAGTTACTTTTTTTTAACTGTTGATTTTTTGTTTTGCTTTGTTTTTTTTGTCTTCTTCTAGAAGAATGACAAAAAATGAATCATCTTGTTCTGCTTCATGAATTGAGTGTGAAAAGAAAAATGAATGGTACTAGGACCAAATAGCAGTATAAACATTGAGTGGAATTAAAAACGATCAAACTTAAACACCAAACCTAAAGTTAACAAAATTATCAATACCCTATCTACAACAGGCTATACACAGAGGGGAATAGTTACACTAGCACTTGGGGGGGGCAAAGGAGGGAAATATGGGACACATGCTGGGAAAAGGGGGTGGAGAGAGGGCAAGCCTGGTGGTGGGAATGGCTCTGATTCATTGTCACTATGTACCTTAAATATTACTGTGAAAGATTTGTCATTCACTTTTTGGCTGCAATAAAAATTATCATTAAAAATAATTCTCATAAAGGTGGGAATGAAAAGAACTTTTCTCAATAAAGTCAAGACCAACCACAGCCAACAGCAAATATTATTTTCAAAGGAGATAAACTAAAAGCCTTTCCTCTAAAATCTGGTACAAACAAGGTTGCCCTCTCTTACTACTTCTATTTAACATAGTGATGGATATTTTTGCGATAGGAAGAAAAAAATATCAAGGGCAATCATATAGGAAAGGGAGAAGTCAATCTGTAAGATGAGATGTTTGCAGATGGCATGATACTATATTTAGAAAATAGTACAGACTATACCAAAAAGCTTCTGGGAACAACATATTCATATAGTAAAGTGGCGAGCTACAAAATTAACATGCAAAAATCAATGGTCTTCTTATATATGAATAATGATAGAGAAGAAATGGATATCAACAATCTTATTCATATTAGTGTCCTACAAACTCAAATATCTTTGAGTAAACTTAACTAAAAAGGTGAAGCACCTACACAAAGAAAACTACAAAACTCTGCTTCAAGAAATAAGAGGACACAAAGAAATGGAAAAAAGTACCCTGCTCATCTATTGGCAAGATTAACATAATTAATGTTAATACTTTCCAAAACATTGTACAGATATAATGCAATCCCTCTGAGGATGGCCATACCATTCTTCCAAGAAGTGGCTCAAACATTCCATAATTCATTTGGAACAATAAAGAATCATGAGTAGCTAGAGAAACCCTTGGGGGAAGTAATATGAAAGACATTCCCAACTTTAAGTTGTATTACAAAGCTATAGTCATTGAAACAGCCTGGTATTGGAATAAAGACAGACCCTCAGATCAATGGAAAAGACTTGAGTATTCAGAGAATATTTACCAGACATATAATAAATTAATCTTTGATAAAGAAGCAAGAAATGCAAATGGAGCAAGGAAAGCCTCTTCAACAAGAGGTGTTGAGATAAGTGGTCAGCCACTTGCAAAAAAGCAAGCTCAAGACCTCCATCTAACACCATACACAAAGGACAAATACAAATGAATAAGAGACCTTGATATCAGATCCAAAATCTTAAGGTATATAAAACAACATGTAGTTAAAAGCTCCATGATATTGAGATTAAAGGCATCTTTAAGGAGAAACAACACTGTCCAAACAAGTGGAAGCATACGTAAACAAATGGTACTTTATTAAGCTGAAAATTTTCTTCACCACAAAGGAAATAATGCCTAGGATTATAAAAGCCACCCACAAAATGGAGAAACTATTCACTGAATACCCATCAGACAAGGGTATAATATCTAAGATATACAAGGTACTAACAGAACTTAACAAGAAAAAACTAAGCCCATCAAAAAGTGGGGAGCAGAAATGAACAGATAATTACTCAAAGAAGAAATACAAATGGCCAAAAGGTACATGAAAAAATGCTCCACATCACAACTCATCAGAAAGATGCAAATCAAAACAATAATGATGTACCATTTCATGTCACAGAGACCTGGCACACATCACAAAGAACAAGAACTAAGTGCGCTAACAGGGATGCGGGGAGAAAAAGAACTCCAATTCACTGATGGTGAAATGCTATCTACTCCAGCCTTTATGGAAAACAATATAGAGATTCCTCAAAAAACTGGAAACTGAGCTCCATATGACCCAGCTATATCACTCCTGGGGTTATACCCTAGGAACACAAAAAACACAGTACAAAAAATCCTTCCTCACAACCTCATTCATTGCAGCACTATTTACTATAGCTAGACTCTGGAAACAACCAGGATGCTCTTCAAGAGATGAATGGCTAAAAATACTGTGGTACAATGGAATATTATACAGCCATCAGGAGAAATAAAATCATGAAATGTTCCTATACATGGATGGACATGGAGACTAATATGCTGAGTGAAATAAGTCAGAGGGATAGAGAAACACACAGAATAGTTTCACTTATTTATGGATTTTAAGAAAAATAAAAGACTTTATCATAATAATGCCCAGAGATAAGGACACATGACATGAAGCCCACCACAGAGAATGTTGAGTGCAGTTAGAAAAATAACTACACTAACAACTATCATGACAATGTTAATGAGTGAGAGAAGTAGAATGTCTGTCTTGAATACAGACAGGGGTGGGGGATAAGGGAGTTGGGGGGCATTGGTGGTGGAAATATTGCACTTGTGAAGGTGGGTGTTCTTTATATGACTAAAACCCAACTACAATCATGTTTCTAATCCTGGTGTTTAAATAAATATATTATTATTAAAATTAAAAAATGGATTGTGGATTTTTATCACAAAAAATCATAAAGACCATAGCATTGGAACATAGTGAAAAACCTCACCAACAATTTGTAAATAGCGTTTCATTCAAACTTGAAGAGAGATGACAAAGCCTCATGGATTAAAAAAAAAAAAACTAAGGAAATTTACAAACTCTTTAAGCTAAGACAAACCCCACAAACACACTCAAATTTACAAAAAGGAAAAAAAAATCACGATAGTAGTCTCTCCTGTAGGTAAACTAAATGTTACTAATTGAGAGACAGTGTCAAACAGATCAGAATATTGAAACCAATGTTCTACTGCCTGCTTAAAACATATCTGAGTAGTAAAAGCCAAACCAGTATCAAAATCAAAGATCGAAATACAATCCTTCAAGCAAAGAACTTACTCAACATGGCTGGGATAGCCATAGTAACTTCAGATGACATAGACTTTAGGCTCAAACGATTATCAGAGACAGGTAGGGTCATTTCTCACAAATCAAGGCATATGTACATCAGGAAGAAATGACACTCACTCCTGAATATCAATAAATACAATGAGAGATACACCAAATACATTTGACAGCTGCAAATAGACATGGAGAAAGACATCAATATAAAATATCATAGTGCATGGTTGGTGCTATAACACAGCGGTAGGGTGTTTACTTTTCACAGAGCTGACCCAGATCAGACCTGGATTTGATCCATGGTGTTTCTAAACATCTATATACACAATGAGAGACACACCAAATACATTTGACAGAAGCAAATAGACATGGAGAAAGACATCAATATGAAAAATCGTAGTGCATGGCTGGAGTTATAGCACAGCACTAGGATGTTTGCTTTTCACAGGGCTGACACAGGTCAGACCTGGGTTTGATCCATGATGTTTCATATGGCTACCAAGCCAGAAGTGATCACTGTGCACATAGCCAGAAGTAACCCTTGAGCATCACAGGTGTGGCCAAAAAAAAAAACAAACAAAAATTGTAGTGGACACATCCACAAAACTTTGCCATATCCTGATAGATCAATCAAACTGAAGCTCCACAATTATATACTGACTTTGAAGAAACAGAGTGACTTAGTATATAGCATGTATTCTTAAAATATGGATAAACTTTTTTCTCCAGAGTATTTGGGACATTATCCAAGATAATCCACATGTTAGGCTATAAGATATTGCTCTAAAAATCAAAAGCATACATATTGTATCATCTATCTTCTTCAACAGTGATGCACTACAAATAGAAGTAAATTATATACAGAAACAGAGAAATAACTGATATCTGGAAATTGAACAGTTCATAACTGAGCATCCAGTGGGTCAGAGAGGTAATCAAAGGAATCCTAAAAACAAATGAGAAGAAGACATATATTATTAAAATTTGTGGAACAGAACCAAATAAATATTAAGAGATAACGTATATAATTTGCAAACATTCATTTGCCAGAAAATATCCACAAAAATAACTGTAGAGATTTAAAAAAAATGGCAAATTACTGACAATATGAAATAAAAATTATTTGTGATGTTTTTGTCTGCTTTAGTATCATGGTGATGCTAGTTTCATAGAAACTGATTGGAAGTGTTTCTGTTTCATCAACTTCCTGGAAGAGTTTGAAAAGAATTGGCAGTAGATCTTCTTTAAGGGGTTGAAAGAATTCACTAGTGAATCTATCTGGACCTAGGCTTTTTAGGGGGTTGGAGGAGTCTTTTAATTACCATTTCAATTTCCTCAGCCTTGATAAATCTGTTCAGGTATTTTATGGGAGTGTTTTTATTACCTAGAATGTGGTGTGTCTTAAAGAATATCACAGGAACATTGAAGGAGAATATGTATTCAGCATTTTGTGATGACTAGTTATGTATCTATATACCTATTTGTATCATCATCTGCATATCTATCATCCATCCATCTATCCTCTATCATCTATTTCTATAACTATCTATAACTTTATCTTATGTATCTATATCTATATCTTTCTGTAATCTATCTTTAGCATATATAATAAGCCAACCTAATCTTTTCTATTGTTTTCTTCAGAGCCAGTATATTCTTGCTAAGATTTAGCTTGGTTAACTTATCAAGTGGTGACAGGGAAGTGTTGACGTCTCCCACTATTATTGGGTTGCTATTGATATCTTTCTTCAAGTATATCAGCTATTGTTTTAGGTATTTTGTTAGCCATTCATTGTGTATAAATATGTTTATAAGTGTGATTTCTTCTCAGAAATCAGTGCTTGACTGTTGTTTTTTCATAGGGGTTACTTCCTGAGTCTATTGGATTCCAATGGTTCTTATGTTCTTTCTAGTGAATTTATTACAGAGTTAATTTTCATCTATTGGCTTTCTTTGAGGGTTTTTTTCATTTCCTGTTGGTTTACTTTAAGGTTCTTTTTCAACCTCTTCTGTTGAATGGAGGTGTTATGTAGCTTATCTTCCAGCTCACTGATTCTATCCTCAGCAGCTATTACTCTGCAGGTGAGGCCTTCCAGTGAGTTTTTCACTTAGCCTACCAAGTTTTCAGACTTGTTATTTCAGTTTGAAGTTTTCTCATTTCTACTTTAATATTCCTTCATTCTTATTTGTGGTTTGTTTGTTTGTTTCATTCTATGGTTTCTTTTAGTTATTTGAACATCCTTCACATTTCCTCTCTAATGTTCATTTCAGAGAGGCGTCATTGGTGGCTGATACTTGTCAGATCATCAGAGCAACCATCTTCATTCTCCAAGCATTGTGGGGTTATACATAGTTTCCCCATTATTACCATTTTTGTGTTTTATTTTTTGTTTGTTTGTTTTTTATTTTTTGGCCACACAGGGAGGTACTCAGGAGTTACTCCTGGCTCTGTGCTCAGAAATATCTTCTGTCAGGTTCAGAGGACTATATAGAATGCCTGGGATTGAAAATGAGAGGTCCTGGGTTGGCTGCATGCAAGCCAAATGCCCTACAGCTGTACTATCGTTCTGGCCCCTGCAATGTGCTATTTTATAAGGTGTTGTGATTAGAAAAAGTATGTAGCTGTGGAGTGGATGTTATGTGTTTTTTTTTATTATTGTTCTGGGCTTACTAGATCTTTTGTGGTTTTGTGGGGTGTACTTGCCTCAGGGACGTTTGCACTTGTCTCACCAGGTCCCAGATGCTGAGCACCTTTTCATGTGCCTTCTGGCAGTTGATTTTTGTATTTTATTACTTCTTTTCTTAAATTTATTTTAAGAATTTAAATCTTAAAATTTCATCTTTAGGGGCCCGGGAGATAGCATGGAGGTAAGGCGTTTGCCTTTCATGCAAAAGGTCATGGGTTCGAATCCCCGTGCCCCATGTGGTCCCCTGTGCCTGCCAGGAGCAATTTCTGAGCATGGAGCCAGGAGTAACCCCTGAGCACTGCCGGGTGTGACCCAAAAAAAAAACATTTCATCTTTAAAATTTTTTTTTTAATTTACATTTCCAGGGTCAGAGTAAAAGCGCAGCAATCACTCTATTTGCCTTGCACATTGCCATCCGTGGACGAACCTGAATTTGATCTCTGCCATTCCATTTGTTGCCAGGAGTGATTTCTGATTGCAGAGTCAGAAGTAAACCCTGAACGCCACCAGTTGTCATCCCAAAAGTTTACATGTCTTCATTTAAAAACACATTGGTTGACAGAGTTACTTATACTTTAGTTATTTTTGTTATTCAGTAGTGAAAAACCATCCCACATTAGTGCAATGTTACCTCCACCATTGTTACTAAATGGTATTATAATTATACAAAAACATCCCTTCACTAAAAAATTTTGTAAAAATTGTCCTGTCTCATAATGGTGTATTGAAGTCACTGTCTGAAAATTTCCTAAGCTGTTTGTTACTAGCTGAACATTCTGTGTTATTAGTTCGTTTGTTGTAGTAGGAGGTTTCAGTGCTACTTGGATATCTAATTTGGAGCATTCTTACTAGTATGCCAGTCTCAAAAACTGTGAAAGTATTCCAGTGTTTGTAGAGCTGCTAGAGCTTCTGGAATTATGTTGGGGTGTATGTGTATGTGTGTGTGTGTTTGTGTGTGTGCCTTCCAGTCCTGATTCCAAGAAAACTCAGAGTTCTTAGTCCATAAAACAGCATACCTGGAGTTTATGGCAGTTAGGTGTTTTTGCAGAGATCAGTGGAAAAGTGATGAAGTAAGACCATTGATGGGGCAATTGTGGAATGTCTGTGCACCTCTTAAGGCTTCAGAAAGGAGGAATTATTTTCTCTCCACCACTTCTGAAATGTCCCAGAGCTATCAGCTTCAAGACTGGTTTATTTATGTGTTCTTATGGCATATTTTAAAATACCTCATTTAGGGGGACATGCCACTCCCCAACATAGCGGCTGCCTGGTCTCTTAGACCATATCTTGCAGAAATGTAAATGGTTATTCATGCGAAGTTGTGGTTGCCTTGTCTCTTTCTCTTGGATGGTTGAGAGCAGATTGGTTTTACCTTAGTTATCCTGTCTTGGGTTTATTAAAGTTTTGCACTGTAAGGTTTTGTGGAATTGGGAGTCTAATTGACTTTATGCTTATTTCAATGCAGATTGTTGGCCCATCAAATGCAAGTAACTACATTATAGACTATTATGGAACCAGACTTACAAGACTGAGTATAACTAAGGACACCTTTAGAAAAACACAGTTATATCCGTAAATATTTTTTAAAGAAACAGATTTGGGCCTCCTTGCTCTGAGTCCAGATTCTCAGTATGTGTGGATTGCTAGGGTTTCCTTTGCATTCTTCTTCATCTGACCCTTTATGGCTTCCCTGATTACTTATAAATCATATTCCCCACAGATTTATTTAGTAGGACTTTGGGGTAGAGCAATATGAAAATACAGGTGTTTCTATGAGCTAGAGAGTATTACCCCAATATCCTTTAATGTTTTCCCAAAGGCAGGTAGCTACTTGTCATTTTAGTTTCTGAATAATAAAAGTATGAATTGTAAAAAATAAATAAAATGCCTCATTTAGAGATATTAAGTCATGGACATTATTGTACAAATATCAACACCAACAGAAATACCTATATAAATTTGTCTTCTTTTTTTTGTTGTTTTTGTTTTGGGGCCACAGCCATTGATGCTCAAGAGTTACTCCAGACTATGTGCTCAGAAATTACTCCTGGCTTGGGAACCAAAAGGGAAGTTGAGGGATTGATCCACGGTCTTTACTAGGCTAGCGTTTGCAAGGCAGACACCTTACGCCTAGTGCCAGATCTCTGGCCCCGTCTTCTATTTTTTAATTTAATATAAGCTCTTTTTGTACTGGAATAATATTAAATTACAGAGATATAAATTTCAGAAGTATTTTATTAGAAATTAGTACGTATGTATACTATTGGACATTAACCATTAAAATAAATGAAAATTTAATCTTAAAGTAGCATACCAGCTAAGTTATGATCACATTATAAAGAATTGTGAAATAAAACAAATTTTCTTTTTTTATACCACAAGTCTACTTTTAATAGTATTTACAATTCAGAGGCTTGCTTTTCTTTTCACTTTTATTTTTATATTTTTCATTGCCAGGGAAAGGAATTAAATTATTGTAAGTGCTTGTCACAATCAGACATTATAATCTTCATATGCACTCTTTTTCATAATGACATAAACTAAGGATAAAATGTCCATTTTGCATAAAAAAAACTGAGGGCCACAAAAGATTACTTGCCTAAGATGCCTTGTAAACATCACAAAGAATTTAACCATAATGGTTACCTTTTAAGACAGTAGAGGTGAAACTAAGTTCGTTTTAAGAAGGAATTAACTAAAGAGGGTAGAGGAAAGAAAGAAGAGAAAGACATTGTGTAAATGTGGTTATATATAATTGATTTTTATGTGTTTTATGCACACACTGACTCAAACATGTCCACTAATATTTATATTTGGAATTTCTGTTTGTTTTGTTTGTGGCCACACCCAGTGTTGCTGTGGGATTTCTCCTGGTGCTGCACTCAGGAATTGATCTGACAGTGCTCAGGTACCAAATGGAATTTTGGGGATCAGGTCAGGTTGACTGCATGTTAGGAAAATGCCTTCCCTCTATATTATCTCACCAGTTCTATATCTGAACTTTAAAAAAAAGATTACTAAGGAGTTTTAGCCATGATAAAAATATTCTGATAATATTTCATCATAAATATATCAGGCTAAAATATTAAAATTAAGGGGTTATTGTTGTTTGTTGGATTACTGTCAATCATGACTTAAACAACCAAATGATTGAGCATTAGAAATGGTCGCTTATGATATTGGTATTTTAATTTTGCTAAAGAAAACTTTCTAGCTTTCAACTAAAGTATGCTTTTATGACTTCTCTTGAAATAAAACTGTGACAAACTGCTAAAGAAAACATAGGTTATTTGGAGACAAGGATATGATCTCCAGGAAAAGAACAGATTTCCATCATATGTGAGGTTCTGCATTTGACTTTCTGTTCTACATGCACCCCCCAAAAAAAAACTATCAGCTATATTCTTGGTATAGTCACCAAGTACTACCTAGAGAGACTTGGTCTCACTGATAATAGTACCAAGTATCATAACACCAACAAAAGCATAGAACCAGTAGTTGATCCTGCCCCTATAGAAAATTCAAATATATTTTATATTGAAGAAAACTGTGATATTGAAAATTATCTCCTCTAATGATGCTTTCAGGTGCCAAGGAGGGAGCTAGTGAATGACCTTGGCTGATATTTCAGCATAGACTATAATAAGGCCAATTACGAATCCTCTAAGTACTTGAGAAGTTCAAAGCATTATAAAATCCTGAACTTTGGAAAGTCTATAAAAACCATTCTCCAGAATCATGAAGAACTTTTAATCAGATGAGAATAGAGCGGCCATGTATCAGCTAGCTCAGGAATCATCTGGGACATTGCTCCCAGCTTAGTCAGTGTGGGTTAGAAGGCTTACATTAAGAATAAAAGGAGTTTCCTTCACTCTGCTCAAGGTCTTCTTGAAAACAAAAATTTTTACAAGCTTTATTTAAGAAAACAGTGTGCAGGCAAATGAATTTAATTTATTTATTCATTTATGGTCCCATATATGAACTTTTCTTGATTTTCTTGCTCTCATTTTTAATTTGGATCGAATATGGTTTTAAAATGTCTGGAAGAAATCTATTTTGAATACATATTTATGCACTTATAGGAAAGTAGAAGGTATGTAGACATTAATTCTTAGAGCATAGGAAATTTATGGAAAAAGGAGGCTTATAATAGAAACTAAAAGATTCAAGTTTGAGAGACTTGCTCAGAGAGAGAGAGAGAGTTCCAGTGTTCATTCATGGAGAACTTTGCAAATGTGGCCCATGTCTTCAGCAGAAGAAAGAAATGACAAGGCTCAATATTAAAATGAAGA
>PVKC010046372.1:0-11234 GCA_004027635.1 Crocidura indochinensis
GGATTTGAACCAACCACCTTAGGCTCTGGATCGACTGCTTGCCAGGCAAATGCCGCTGTGCTATCTCTCTGGACCCTAAGATTCTTGGTCAGTGTTATTCCAAACTCTTCATGCATGTTATATCATTGAATCTTTCAAATGACTTTTTATACTACAATTACTCCTAATTTGTAGAATTGAAAAATAAGTGTGAAGTGGTTGTTTCTCAAGGCCAAATAGTTATTAAATTGTGGAGCTGTGATCCAAATTCAAATTTTTCAGTCTAAAGATAGTGTTCTCAGCCTCTGTATATACTCCTTCCAAGTGTCTCAGTAGTTGTGTGACATATCTCTCTTGGCTGTAGTCAGTAATGCCAGCAGCACAAAGATGGTGTTTCTTTGTGGGAGTGATAGCTTGCTTACCAATCTTCCAATTGACATCTAGCCCTGCTAATTTCATTAAATGCAATATCCTTAACATTAAAAAAATGGAACAAAATAACAAAAACAACATGGGTACTGGGGAGATAGTATAGGGGTTAGGCTGCTCACTTTACAGAAGACCAATCTGGATTTGACACTGAGAACTTATGTTATTTCACTACTTTGAACTCATTACCATCTGAACCTTGCCAGGAGTGATTTCTTAGTAGAGTCGGGTATGCCCAGAACAACGCTGTGTGTGGCTCAAAAATAAAATAGAATAAAACAGAACAAAACAAAAAGTGATAATGACAAGAGTAGGGGTTCTATCTAGGTCTAGTACTTAATACTAGCTAAAAAAGTGAAATGTGGGGGCCGGAGAGATAGCATGGAAGTAAGACATTTGTCTTGCATGCAGAAGGTCAGTGGTTTGAATCCCGGCATCCCATATGATCCCCTGAGCCTGCCAGGAGCGATTTCTGAGTGTAGAGCCAGGAATAGCCCCTGAGCACTGGGATGCTTTTCATTGTTTCTTGGGGCTCTATATCTGTTCTTTAGTTTAACTGATCAAAAATTCTCTATGCCAGTCCAAAAGTTTCTCACAGTAAGATACATCCAGATGTTTTTTATACACTCTACATGTTAAAGAAGATTCACAGTACAATAAATTTAGACTTTGTGTGTGTGTGAATATGTATTCATCAAACATGTTTGATAGAAGAGTCTTTTACATATAATTAAACATCTCCCAACTTATTACTGATTAAGAAAAGTTTGTCCTGAGTTCTCTGAATAATAAGCAGATAACCATAGAATAGGAATTTGCAATTTGCATGTAATTCAATAAAATAAAATAGATAAAAGCAAGAGAGCCAAAGAAGCTGGTGTGAACATGGGTCTTTTTTATGATTTGGGGAGGTCTTAACTTTATTCATTGTCAACTAATCTGTGTTCTCCCTCCACTCATAAATCCTAAGGCATTTATCCATAATATGATGCTGAAAATTAAGAAAATTACAGGTAGAAAGAAAGGAAACTTGGAAGAAGAAAATAATCATTATCTTATGAGTAGGGTTAGATAGAACAGAATGTTTAGCTCTTGTATCAAAGAAAATTCTAGCAAAGATTTACATAAAACCAGAAATATAATAATTTTGCTAATTTAGCTTGTGTGTAAATGATAGTAAACATGACTTATCTTGTGAGAAGTAGGTAGAACTACTAGAGTTAAATATGGGAAAGCAGAGGAAACTGTTCAAGAAATATGTTCAGAAATCCAACAAGGATTTCTCTACCTGGACCTAGAGCCCAAGAGGACCCAAAAAATTCTATTAATTTTCATTCTTTTCCATCTATTTTCTCTGCTATACTAAATTACATTTGTAATTCTCTTTCCTGGGGGAATTCTTTGCATAGTAAAAGTTCTTCAAATTTTGCCCATTGAAGATACAGCATTGCTAAATAGAAACAGTACTAAGAGTTATTATGTACAGACAATAGCAACAAAATTTATGTAAAAATATGCAAAATATTATTTGAAAAAATATACCAAAATCTCTTTACTCATCTTCTCTGCATGGTGGAAATCTTGCAATTATCATAGGTTCTTTTTATTACTTACTTTTTTAGTGACTTAATTGAAATTTTTTAAAGAAGTGAATGACAAATTATAATATTTTGTGCATGGGTTGTATTTGTTATTTTAGTCACATCTTAGGGTTCTCAGGATTGTGTCTTGCCAAATAATTAAGGGCCACCTTACAGCAGGGCTCCAGGGATTGTTGTGGCAAGGATTGTGTCTGAAGTTCTTCAGCCATTTTACTATCTTTCTAACTTTCTTAATCCTTTAAATATACACCTTTCTGGGGTTGGAAAGATAGCACAGCAGTAGGGCTTTTGCTTTGCACACAGCTGATCCAGGACAGATGGTGTTTCAAATCCCAGTTTCCATATGGTTCCAGAACCTGCCAAGAGTGATTTATGTCAACAGAACCAGGGATAAATAACTTCTGAGCACTACCGGGTGTGTCCCTAAAACCAAAAAAGTAAAAATAAGGGCTGGAGCTTATGTTAGGGCAGTGGTTGAACATGGATGGAACCTGGATGAACCCAGAATAGACCTGGGTTCAATCCCCAGCTTCCCATATGGTCCCCCAAGCCAGAAGCGATTTCTGAGCATATACCTAGGAATAACCCCTGAGTGTCACTGGGCATAGCCCAAAAGCCAAAAAATGAAATAAAATACACCTATAAAAGTGAGGAAAGTTGTGTTTGTTTTTTTCCCATAGAAATAGAAATTAGTTTTAAAGATTGTTTGACCTTGATAAGAGAGTGAAAAGACCAAAAAGAAATGAAAGAAGAGGCCATGGAGCTGGGAGGATATCTGAAGGAGAGGAGCTTTCTAGAGAAACAAAGATACATCTAAGCCCAGGAAAGACAAAATAGAGAGAGGACAGACAGATGAGACAGATGTGGACAAAGAAGGCAGGAAGACCTCAGAGGCTGGAACTAAAAGGAATATCACAAAACAAAACAAGTAGTTTGGGGATCTAGGTAGCTTAGGACTCTACCACATCTGTAACTTGTTTATACTCTGGTAACAAAATTAATCATTTTGCAGGTATAAAACAATTCGAGGACAAATTAAGGCTGATGATAGTGGGAAAGTACATGCCATTCTTCATAGCCAAGTCTCTGCTACTAGAATTGACCACTCATTTTGAAATTTTGGATGGGGATCAGCTGTGCTTTCTCTGAGATCCTGGGAAACATCAGAAAGTACTCTGGGTTTTTTTTTTCTTAACCTTTCTATTCTTTCAATTAAATCCCCATGTGCTATAAAGTTAAAAAGTTGTTGATAGTTTAATTTCAATAAGTGTCCTGGAAAACTCCCATCCTACAGTTCACTATTTCTCACCACCAATTTCACCAGTTATCTTTGTCTCCATCCCATATCAGCCTGCCTCTATGATAAACTCTCTGTCTCTCTTCTCCCCCTTTTCTCCTTTTAAGCACATGCTTTGCAATGCCATTATTAAAGGGTTAACATGCTTATTATTTTACTTCCCTTCAGTTCACAGCTCTGTAACTGTGGAGAGGAGATGGCTGTGCTGTAGTGCTTCTTCAATTTTATGTCTCTTCTGACTTTTTGGGTCAAACCCATCATTGTTCTGGGCTTACTCTTAGCTCTGTACTCAAAGATCACTCTTGATGGGCTTGGAGACCATATTGGGTATTGGGTATCAAACCCTTGCTAACTGTGTGTGTGAGGCAAGTACCCTATCCACTGTACTATCACTCTGGTCCTTGTATGTCTCTTCTTAAAGTGAGTTTTATCCTTCATAGTCTTCATGAAAATTTGTAGCCACTTGTAAGCTCAATGAAATAGTACCGCACACTTTTTTGGTGTAGAGCGAAATATGGAGGCTTTTGGTATGCATGTATCTTGCCTTGTGCTTTCTTGTTGCCTGCACCCAGGGAGATGGCACTGAAATGAAATTTAGAATACCATTCATTTACTAAATAAAATAGAAAAATTAAATTGACATCTACCACATTTCTGAAACTTTCTGTTTATCATTGTGAAGAGCACATTTGTATTGTTGATAGTAAATTGAGAATCCTGGATAAAATATGACAGATTTGTCTTGGGCATTGAGTGTCCCTCTTCCTTTTTAATTTCCCTTTACCTCTATAAAAGAAATCTATTTCCCTTGAACTCCACACTCACCCCTGAAAATATATTTTTCTTTCCTTTTTTTAACTTTAAAGAAAATGCATTATATAGTTGACATAGTTGAACACAATATATTTGTTTCTAGAGAAGTAAGAACAAAGTTATTATTTTAAAAAAAGAAAGAAAGATCGGGGTCAGAGAAATAGCACAGCAGTAGGGCGTTAGCCTTGTAAGCAGCTGACCCAGGGCCAACGGAGGTTCGAATCCCGGCATCCTATATGGTCCCTAGAGCCTGCCAGGAGTGATTTCTGAGCATAGAACCAGGAGTAACCCCTGACCACTGCTGGATGTGACCCAAAAACAAAACAAAAAACAACAACGTAAAGGAAGATGGGGGCTGGAGAGATAGTACAGCAGTAGGGCATTTGCCTTGCATATTGCATGTGGTCAACCTGGGAGGGACCCAGTTCAATTCCTGGTATCATATATGGTCCCTCAGCCTGCCAATGATGATTTATGTGTTCAGAGCCAGGATGTGGCCCCAAAACCAATCAATAAGTCAATAAATCAATAAAGTTTGCCCCAAAATAAAAGAAAAGAAGAAAAATAAATAGAAGAAAGAAATTTTACAAAAAAGAAAAAAAAAGAATAGTAGCAAGCATATTTGTGAAATTATTATTTCTCCAATGAAGTCATTAGTAAAGGACAGAAGGTTTATAAGCTGTCTATTAAGTTAAATTGGTGTGTTGTGTTTCTATAAGAATGACAGTATTAAATAAATGAAGTTGTCCAGAAACTCACAGTGTTATTACTGATACAGCAAATTTTAGGGGCATGTACTCAGTTGCCAGGCCTCCTGGAAGAAAGAAGATATGAGGGGAGGGTGCCCAGAGTCCCTCCAAAAAGTCCTGGTCATATCAGTCCAGAGACTGGTGTAACTGACGTTTGGTCGGATTGGTGTCTTAGAAGTGAAGCATAGAGGGGTCCCGAGACAGGGCCATTGGGAAAAGAGTGATCCTAGGTGATGATACAGCAGGTTTGGCTTCGGCAGGGTGGAATCTTGGCACACCCTCTCCTCCTGAGATGGCCAGTTTTGTTTTGTTTTGTTTTGTTAAATAATATCTTCTTTAAGCACCATGATTACAAACATGTTTGTAGTTGGGTTTCAGTCATAAAAAGAACACCCCCTTCACCAGTGCAACATTCCCACCATCAATGCACCCCATTTCCCTTCTCCCCCAACCCCTGCATGCATTCTCACTCATTAACACTGT
Source organism: Crocidura indochinensis (assembly GCA_004027635.1). Lineage (NCBI taxonomy): Eukaryota > Metazoa > Chordata > Mammalia > Eulipotyphla > Soricidae > Crocidura > Crocidura indochinensis. The sequence continues at coordinate 5,352 of PVKC010046372.1, forward strand.
CATGATAGTTGTTTGTGTGGTTATTTCTCTAACTGCACTCACCACTCTTTGCGGTGAGCTTCATATCGTGAACCAGTCCTTCCAGACCTCAGTGAGATGACTAACTTTGTGCTGCATGGATTGTATATCCATTTTACAACTCTTCCTAGAAAAGAAAAGAGTGAGTCTATATAGCTGGCCCGATGCAACCATGGTCACTGCATTTGTGAGCATGGTTACCCCAGGAATTTATTCTTTAACATTTGCCTTCAACTTTTCTAAGGTGTTTTGGGCCTCTTTCTTATCCACATGAATTTTTTTTTCCAGTCAACACTGGATTCTTTCATATTTTGTGTCTGTCCCCATTCTGACTCTCAGTGACACCTGAATTTTTTGGTTGATGCCATCTCTACTGTAAGGGACAGTGGAGTAACTCAGTATGAAGGCAGAGGTACCAGGTACATTGGGAGACTCTATGGGCACCTCTGACACTTCTCACGAATGCCAAAGCAAAAGTGGATTCTCCAAAGCCTTTAAATCCAGACTCCATATTGAGCAGAGAACTCTTGTCTTTTCTGTTTATGGCTACCAAAGCAATTTTTTCTCTCCAAAATCTTTTTTTTTGGGGGGGGGGGTCACACCCGGCAGTGCTCAGGGGTTACTCCTGGCTCCATGCTCAGAAATCGCTCCTGGCAGGCACGGGGGACCATATGGGGCACTGGGATTCGAACCGATGACCTTTTGCATGAAAGGTAAACGCCTTACCTCCATGCTATCTTCTGGGCCTCTCCAAAATCTTAATGTCCTATAACAGTTTTCCTCATTTGATTTCATAGCTTCAAGAAAGTACAGAGCCACATAGATTAATACAATGATTTATTTAGCCATTGATTTGCCTATTTTTCACTCATATTTCAAATTCCACATTTGTTAAGTCAGAGAAAAATGCATAATTTAAGTCTACTCTGGATTCTCTTATACTTTGCCAGCCAATAGTTTATTTCTTTCCAATGGGTAAAATCTATTTACAAATACAAACATTGAAAGCATAATTACAAGGTTATACACAGAATTTGGGCAATATTTTTTAAAATAAATAATGATGGGAAAGTTTGGATTTTTACATTGTACCTGGCAATCTAAATATTCCCCAGGACAGAGTATAGAGAATTTGCTTTGCCAATGATAATTGATGCTTATGATCCCATCTTCAATGTATCAGCTGATAGCAATCATTAATTATGTTTAGACATTCTAATTAAATATCATAGTGGTAGGTTCCTGCAAGATTAAAGAATCTATATGTCTTAAACAAAGTTGATTACACTATAATTTTATTAGAGAATTTTTTATGGGTCACTTTTTTAAATTTTTAATTTTTTACTTTCAGTAGTTTGTATATTAAAGAATCCTATCTATCCCCATTACTCAAATGCATACTCCCTATAGTTTGATAACAAAATATAACTGTAGGGTAATGAAATGAATCTCAGTTTTTTCCCTTTCCATGTATTTAGACATCCATTCTTCCTGCCTCTGAAAAACTGAAATTGTTTAGTAAATAACTCTTTTCCTTTAGGAGACATTCTTTTCTGTCATGGGACCCACCTGTACAGTGCCCATGCACAAATGTTTTTCCCTCACAATTTGAGCCTAATGTGAACTCTCTACTCTCCTGATGCCAAGAATGAATAAATGAAGAGATCTGGAGAACCAATTCAACTGATGGTAAGGGAAAAACAAAAGCCATTTTCTTGCCCATGCAACAATGTGGAGATCTAGTATTCTCTTTTCAGATGTCAGAGGACAGGCTTAAGGTAGATAAAGAAAAAGTGAAAGGAAAATCTTCCAAGGAGAAGAAGATCTCGAATACCAGTGCCAAGTTAAGCAAAGGAAAGGGAAAGGAGCTACCTGAGGCGAGTTTCACCGTGAAAAAGAGCACTCAGTTAAAACGGAGGGGAGAAGAGGATGAAATTAAGTCTTACATTGGTCAGTAAGGTGCTCCTGTGTGTGTTAGTTTTCACAAATGGAATAACTAGAAATCATACCAATAGCTGTGCTTGATCTTTTCGAGTCATTTCACTCTTTATAAAGCCATAAGTTATGTACTTCCATGATACTCTCATGAGAAATGTTTTGCTTCCAATTCATTTATGTTTCCAGTACATGGAATGGTTTGAACTATTCTAAATGTGTTGCAAGCACATGTATATAGTACAAATAAGTGCAACTAAGAAAATTAAATAACTAGCTGATTATTTCATCGATTTGGAAACTTTTAAAAGTTATACATAATTATAAGGGAAAGTGGAAGTGAATAAAATTTAGCAATAATAGAATTTGCAGAGCAAATAGATCACTGATCTCAATTTCTCTCTCTCCATTTGTCCTAGATACAATTACTAGATTTTCTTCCCTTTTTAGACTGTTGATTGAAAAAGGATTTGACTAAGACTGTTCTGCCAGCCAATTGCATTATGTTTAGTGAGATGTCATGCCTTCATATCTTTTAATACTGTCAACCACTCAATCTATCTATAACAAAAAATAATCAAAAAAAGAAAAGAAAAAAACTCACAAGCCTTGGAAGAGATAATGGTTTGCATGGTCAATAAAGACACATTTGTTTCTATCAATAAACTCATTTGTTTAGTACAGAGATCCTCAAACTTTTAAAATAAGGGCTCAGTTCACTGTTTTTAAGAGTTTTGAGGACTGAAATATAGTTTATAAAGTAAAATATTAATGATAGTGGCCTGCAGGCCATAATTTGAGGATCCCTGCCCAGGGAGGAGTCAAAAAACAGAGAAGGAGGGGAATCAGAGAGTGCAGTGCATATTCCACACATGCGCACTGTGGCCCTGGATAAGTGGCTGCTAAGCAGGATAGGCAGCAGAGGTAAAGACACTTTGTAAAATTGATAAATGTCCTCAGCTGGAAACATTCGGTCTGCCGCCCCCTAGGTTGAGGACCGCTGCTTTAATGATAGAAGAAAACTGATTACTTAAAACTAGAAAGTTCATGCATTTATCATGTTATTTGTAAATTGGTCTTAATATGCTATCAGCATCACAATGATTCTAAGCTCCAAAATCTTTTATTTTTAATTTTTGAGTCACACCCGGTAGCGCTCAGGGGTTACTCCTGGCTATATGCTCAGAAATCGTCCCTGGTAGGCATAGGGGACCATCTGGGATGCCAGGATTAGAACCACAGTCCTTCTGTATAAAGGGCAAATGCCTTACCTTCATGCTATCTCTCCAGCCCCAGCCCCAAAGTCTTATATTCTAAGAGAAACTCATGTTTTGACACTAATAAAGCAGTATAAACGAGGGAATAATTCCAGGAAAGTATATATGTATATTATTACATATATACATTATATATAATATTACATATATGAAAATGTATATTCACTGAATGAAATTAATACTTGTTGCTACTTAACTCATTTTAGCATTTACACCTAGTGACATAAATATACATAATACTTTGATGGGAAGTACATTCATACTCAATATTTCCCTCGCCTGTAAACACCTCTACTTATAAAATACCATAAAGCTGTGACTACTTGTAGTTCAGTAGTAAAACCAGATGGTGCTCAAAAGACATCACACATTTAGACTCAACATCAATTCTATGCATATAGATTTTTCAAAACTATTTCTATATATGTAAATGATAATTTTACCCAAAAAACAAGTGTTGTCTATGACCACAGTATATTCATCCTTCCATTATGCATATATCCCATTTGTTAAAGTGATTTAATATTTTGTATAAATGGCCACAGCTTCTTGCTAGAAAGGCAATAATGAGAACCAGTCAACACAAGTACATTCCAGCCAACTAGACTGTTATTTGGCAAGTGAGGGGGATTATAGATGTATAAATAATGTATAGAGCCATTGAAATAACTGGGTGCAACCTGTTCTCTTTTCGAAGGAGGGCTGATCTTCTTTATGGTATTTTGAACAGATGATGAGCCAGAAGATGGTGCCCAACATTACATTATAGTTGTGGGCTTCAAGAATCCTCAGCTATTAGCAATTATGACTGAGCTTGGCATTCCCATAAGCAGCGTGATTAAAATATCTTCCGAGAATTATGGACCTCTGCGGACACACCTGGCAGCAGTTAGCCAGCAGCAGGAAGCTTTTGCTCATCCAAAAGGTATGTAGTCTGCTATGCAACTTACTTTGTCCTTCAAAATTACCATGGTCCTTAAAGTACAGATACAATTTTCTGTCCAAAATATAGTCATGCACTACATACATTATTAAATACTGAAACAGTTTTGACTTGCTATTTATTCAGCTACCACTAGCCAAGTGTTGTAAATTTTAGAAATTAAAATCATATTCTGTGCTCCTATCCCTGTGTTGCCATAGAAAATATGGGGTGGGTCAGATTTGGTGTTCTGCATCATATTTCTCAGAAACTTTCATTCTAGAAGTTATACTTAAAGCATGTTTACAGTGGATCTTATATAGGGAATCTGTCCTTCTAGAAGCTGCATTGACAAACTGGCTCTAATAGGATGAAAACCTTGAATTCTTGCTATGTTTGACTACTGATTCATTGTGATAATCAGAAAAGTAATTTGATTTTATTTTCTAGGACTTAAACTATGAAGTTTAATTCCAACCACATCATACAGCTATTGAGAAGCCCTGAGGTGTTTATCTTGTAGAGGATCCCAAACTTAAGTTTGATTTACAAAGTCCCATTTTCATAAACAAAAGTAGTCAGTTCTCCCCAATAGATATCTACCTTCTTTAAGAGAAAAAAAATTAAATGCTCCTGATTTTACCTGATTACCACTAGCAATTGGGTCACTCCAGTACCTTCACTTAGTTAAACACAAAAGATAATCAAGCTATGTAATCACTAGGTAACCATTTGTCTTCGGTAGGAGACTGTGACTTGATTCTTAAGGCTACAAGTCCAAGTTCTTTATGTCATATGCTTCAGTTTTATGGTTATTCACGTTGTTTGTTCAGAGATTTGAAATGTACATGACCACATCTCAGCAATTTTTGGACAACCAGGCAGTTCTAGGGATTAAACTCAGGCCCCTTGCCTACAACACATGTATTCCAGCCTATTGGGCCAAATATCATGTGGTCCCCAACTGTATTTCTAAGGAATTAGGGATAAAAGAGAAAATAGTCAAAGCAGATTTGTCTGCTCCTATTTAGATATGATTTAAGAGAAATAAAAGCATTAAACATTTATGTCCTGAAATGTTCTTATCATTTATCTTGACATCAGTGATAAAATGAAGGGATAGACAAAGTTAGAGCAGTGGCGCAAGCAGTAAGGTGTCTGCCTTGCACACACTAGCCTAGGACAGACTTGGGTTCAATCCCCGTCATCCCATATGGTGCCCCAAGCCAGGAACAATTTCTAAGCACATAGCCAAGAGTAACCACTGAGTGTCACCAGGCTTGGTCCCCCCCCAAAAAAAAAGGGCTAGAGTAAGCACATGTATAATATCAGCTTCAGAAATAAAATCCTCTGGCTTTATGATTAAACATCTTCGGTCTAGAATCTTTTCAACATTAGTTTTGTTTTCCATTTACTAGTGGTACAGGAAATCAAACCCTAAGTTTCACATATTCAAGCACTCCATGACAGAGCTTTATCTGTAGACCACCATTAAGTTTCTTTTTTTTTTGTCCCCAATTTCCAATACAGACCAGGCAAGGGTCTGGGATGAGGTGTATATAGGGTGTGTTTACTGTACCTCCTCTTTCTATACAGTCCATGTGAAGAACACAGCCTGTGGTAAGAATTGGGAGGCCTTATTTTTTTCTTTTTTTTTTTGATTTTTTTTCTTTTTTCTTTTTTAATTTAAAAGTTTTGATTACATATGTCTTTGTGATTAGGTTTCGGTCA
>PVKC010046373.1:0-11256 GCA_004027635.1 Crocidura indochinensis
TGACATAGTTCACTCATAAGCACTAAACTGAGGGACACTACCACCAACAGTTTCATTCAGTTCTTGATTTAAAGGCATATATATGTAATCATTTTAGGTAAGTAGAGATAATTTTACTGGGTTAATACTTCATAAAAATGATCTACATGTTAGAATAGGTTAAATAATAGATATATAGTAAATAAAATTACAGGTTACTTACCCTTGATATTTTAAAGTCTTGTTTGAATAATTTTTTTAGTTTGATTCTTTTCATTAAAGGACAGTTGATAATAGGCCATTTACTGATTTTTTAATATAATGAAAAACATCTTTTGCCACATTAGTGCATATTATTATATTAAGCACAAAGCAAAAAGGCATAGTAATCTTTATTTTTTATGTTTTGTGAGTTCATGTTTTTAATTGGCTCAAATTACAAAGGTCCCACAGAGGTCCCTGAGGTAGGGAGCAGCAGAGTTACTCTCCAGCACCCTGTCCCCCTAGAGATTCACAGCAAGGGTATGTGGGGAAAGGTCCTGGACCCCTGACATCTAAAATAAAGTGATGAGAGCAGGTGAATGACCCTGACCTGCGGGGTGATGAGGGACACAGCTCAGGTGGATGAGGTACTAGGGCAGGCACCTGTGAGGTCTGTGTTCAGGATCCAGATGAAGGTGTAGACCCGGGGACTGCTGGCAGATTTGAGCTTGATGAAGCTTCCAGGACCATTCTCTCCCCTACCATATTTGTGTGTTGGGGGTTTGGTGCTGTGATTGGTGACGATGCCTGCTGACAGGTATAGATCTCGGTGCCTCTCGATACAATGGACATTCACGAAGTCCCTGGGGAGACCACTTTACCCACAGTCCCTGAAGACACGTTATAGGAGATGAGTGTGTTGTCTTCTACTCACTGCAGGATCTGGCAGGCTGTTACTATCTTGTTTCAGAGCAACATCCTCTCTGGCTGCAGGATCACCACCTCCTGGGAGACCAGCTCCACAGGGCATGGCAGGAAGGTCTTCAGAATGAATGTCTTTCCATGAAAGGAAACCTCAATGGTAGACACAGTGTCTCCATATTCATTGTTCTTCTCAAACTTCTAGTTCTCCTCCTGGGCTAAGATCTGGTCTACCATGGTCATGGCCTCCTTCCCCTGGTGGATGTACAGAGAAATTCTTCATCCCCACAGCATCTTCATTTGAGTCATTATCAGATCCTGCAAAGGACTCTGGGGATGAATAACACTGACCCTCAGATATTGCTCCAGAGAAGAGGAGGGGTCCACTGGCCAAGGCCACCTGGACAGTGAGATACCAATGCTCCTCCTGGGCCTCCTGGGGTAGGATTTTGAAGTCAAGGAACCAGGTTTCCAGCCAGGCCAGAACCAAAGAGACGATGGGGAGCAGGTATCCAAAATGCCCCTTTACTGAGAAACTCTGAGAGAATGACTTTGACAATGAGGAAGGCGCTAGACACCAGCATGGTGACTGCGATCACCACACAATGGTGGTGTAACCCAGGAGTAGTCTCAAGAAGAGAAAGAAGGCCAGGAGGACAAAGATGTCAAAGGAGGAGGGAGATTTGGAACATTGGTGATGGGAAAGTTGCACTGGTGAAGGGGGTGTTCTTTACATGACTGAAACCCAACTAAAATCATATTTGTAATCAAGGTATTTAAAAATATTAATAAGAAAAAAAAAGATTATTGGAATATGGGAGCACTGATTGAGAGTTGACACTGGTGGTGAGATTGGTGTTGAAATATATGACTAAAACTCAACTATCAATAACTTTGTAAACCTTGATTCTTTAATTAAATAAAACATTTTTTAAAAAAGCAAGGAAAAAAGAAAGAAAAAGGTGTCAAAGAAGAAGGTTTTGAACTCGTAGTGGATGCTTTTCTGCTTCAGGCTCTTTCAGATGCCAGCATTGATGTTCAGGTGACCAAGAGGCAGAATGTGGGATAGCAACGAGCCCAGGGAGGCCACTGCGAGCAGGCTGCACTCCAGGTCTCGGGCCAGCTCCCTGGACAACTTGCTTATCTTGGATGGCCTTTCTGGGCAGGCAGGCCGGGCTGCTCCATGTCAGCCAAGGCCCCAGCTCTTCCCAGCCGCAGCAGCGCTCAGCTTTAGTTATTTTATTTGATCTTTTGGTTTTGGTTTTTGGGTCACACCCAGCAGCGCTCAGGGGTTACTCCTACCTCTACGCTCAGAAAATCGCCCCTGGCAGGCATGGAGGACCATATGAGACGCCGGGATTTGAACCACCGTCCTGCATGAAAGGCAAACCCCTTACCTTTATGCTATTTCTCCGGCCCCTATTTTATTTGATCTTTGTAAGAGATTAGAGATGATTGATTTACATTCTTTTATCTTTTAAAAATTCTTCATGAACTCCTTAGGTGGCAAGTTAAATAATAAATGGATGTTAATTATATGCAAATGTCTGTTAAAGTTTTTAAAATTTTAAAAATAATTAATATTTACTAGGGATTTCCTAATTTTTTAAAAAAAATTCTTATGGCTTTCTTTAATATGACCGCTCACAAAAATTTGTTTTTTTTTCTTTTTGAAATTTTCTAAATTTTAAAGGATTGTTCCAAAATTTTCACTTTCATTAAAAGGCCTAAAACATTTTGTACCGCAATTGATTCTTCCTGTCTTTTAGTTGCTATTTCTAGGATCAACAGAGAAAATGAGATCATATTACAAATTGCTAAATCTTTTCATGTACCAATATGTTTCTTGTTACTTGTTTACTTTGTATCTGTATAGTCCTAGGAGAATCTATTTGCCCTCTGGCAAGTGCATGGCATGCTCTATAAATGGTCTCTGGAGATGACCTATTTGTACTAATCTCTTTATGCTATTATCAGGTATGTATTCTTTGAAGTGTTCTGTTGGCCCAGTCTAAGTATGGGGCAATCATAGTCTGTCTTATTATATATGGGGGTGTGTGGCCAGAGTGGCAGAGCTCTGTGATCAGAAATCACTCCTGGCAGGCTCAAGGGACTGTACGTGATGCTAGGGATCAAATCCAGGTCAGCCGTGTGCAGAGCAAAACACCTTATCCACTGTGCCCCTTATCTCCAGCCCCTATTTTAAACCTTTTAATTTAAACCCGATGGTTATAAGATTGTTCAAACTAGCTTTTATTTTTCCCCACATGCAAAAAAGTTGGTCACGAACAAGTTACAGTCACACAATGTACAACTTTCACCAGTGCATATTTCATGCCACCAATGTTAACCCTTTCACCCTCCTTGATGCCCTCTCCCTGCCCCCCCCTGACTGCTTCTGTGGCAAGTGTTTTACCCCCCTCCTTTTTTGACATTGTGGTTGGCACTACTGTAAGTGAAGGAATGCCATGCATGTTACATTCATAGCAGACCCTTCTTTAACTGCACTCTTCACTTTTTTTGGCAGCTTCCTACCATGGGCTGGTGGTCTTAACCCTCTCCGCTATTGTCTCTGGATATCATTCCCACACTTTTGTTTTCCTTATATCCCACAGATGAGTGAAATTATTCTAGTTTATCCACTTCCCTCTGATATTACTTAGCAAAATAATCTCCATGTTCATCCGTGTATAAGAAAATTTTATGACTTCATTTTTCTAATGGCTACATCATATGCCATTGTGTAGATTTACCACAGTTTCTTTAGCTATTTTTCTTTTTTCAGGCACTGGGTTGTTTCCAGATTCTGGCGATTGGAAATAGTGCTGTGCTGAGCATATAGACATGTAGAGGGCATTTTTTAAATTGTGTTTTTGTGTTCCTAGGATATATACCTAGAAGCGGTATTGCTGGACATATGGGAGCTTACTTTTCAGTTTTTGAGGAATATCCATATTGTTTTCCAGAAAGGCTGGACTAGACAGCATTCCCACCAGCAGTGAATGAGAGTCCCTTTCTCCCTTCATATCATAACTGTGTTGGTCCTGATATGTCAGGGAATTCATGGGGTTCTCTCAGGAAAATACGTCACAGATTCAGCAAATAATGACTAAGAGGCTACACTTAGCTTTGTGGGAGAATCTGTGTAGCTTCGTTGTGTGGTATTGTTGTTATGTGTTGTGGTGCACCTTCTTGACTGGAAGAAATGTGTAAAAAGGAAACAACAACAACAACAAACAAACAAACAAAGCAATCTGAATGATGGTTAAAGAAAACTAACTCTAAGGTATATATATCTATATCTGATCTATATTTATATATATACCATTATAGAACTCCCAAAGCTTTTAGTTATGCCCCATAACTTACTTTATTGCTTTGCTGAAAAGTTTATCTTCTTAGATGTAGTTCTGCGGGTAGTTGTGACAGCCACCTGAATAGAGGAGGGACTCATGACCTGGTGGAACAATGGGTAGAGTTGACCTGGCCCAGGGTATGTGGGCACAGATGTATAGCTGTCATTCATATTTAAATACCCTGGGACTGGGTATTGTGAATTTAGATGTGATGTAAGTGAAAAAGGGTAGTTTGCACCTCAGGAATGTGTATTCCTCATCGTTACTGATAAGACCTTAATGAGACCTTAACATTAATGTTACCTTCTCCACTGATGTTTCTATCTTCTACCATGCACAGAGAAAAAGATCTCTAATATTTAATTGCTTTAGCTAACATATCAAATGCTCAAATGATCTTACTTGCAGGTGTTTTTCCAGCTGCACTTTGGAAATAACACTACTGTTTAAAATTAAAGTTCAAATAGGCCAGTAAAGGCATCTAAATTAGACTCAGTGAGGAATTTCTGACTTGTTTCAATTTAGTAATTTGTGACCAGGAAATACAAACCAGCATCACTTATCAAAGGCTGTTGGAAGTTCACAAGCATTCCTGGATCAAGACTTGTTTGTCTTGTATCATCATTTATTTGCTACAAGTGTTAGAGTGTCTGTCAGAATTTTTCAGATCCTTATATATATAGATTTTGGTAGAGTTCTTGCCTTGCATATATTTGGCCTTGGGTTAGATCCCTGATACTGCAGAAAATCTAATAATTCAATTACAATATCAACTATAACATTAGTAAAAGTTATATATGAGACTATGAAAATGTAAAATTATTTTAATATTTGCTACTAATTTTCTACAGTAATTTAAACGAACCAAGGAGATGAATATGAAGAATAGACTCTGATGTCTGTGTAAATAGTATGATAGTGAGCATAGGTGTGTTCTTGGGGTAGATAAAAAGAAATAGAATTACTGGATCATACTATAGTTCTGAGTAGTTATTTATAAGTTTTATGCTATTTTCCATATACCTTAGCTCACATGCACACATACATAGTATCTTCTTACTCAACTATAAGATGAAATCTTGCATTTTGTTATGTTATGGATAGATCAAAAGAATGTCATTATAAGTGAACTAAGAAAGAGATAAAATACATATTGATTACTTCTTTTATTGTGATATATAAAGAACAAAGCTAGGAAATGCATAATGTTCAATGCAGGTGAATATTAAACTCTGTGAAAAGACTTGAGGGAGAGGTAGATGGAGAAGTTTTATGACAGTGATGGAAAGATATTGATCCTTGTTCATGGTTATGGTATAGTGTAGTTACAATTATCCTTAACATTTATAAATATTGTAAGCCACTGTTATATAAATATATATTTTAAATGTAGGTCTGGATGAGAAGGGACAAGTAGTAATGTTAGGGCATTGGTAAGATTATTGTAATGAAAGTTTATGGAATATTGCATATCTAAAAATTAACTGAATAAGTGTGTAAATCACAATACTTAAATAAAAAAGAAAATAAGGAACAGGCATTTAAATTATTAAAGTTCTGCTCAAGTTGATAATAGAAATTGTAAGGAAAACCTAGAAAAATATTTTGAGGAGCCATTGCAGAAAGTTAAACATTTAAAATGCCATCGTGAGAATGGGTGACTAGAGTCAAGTAAAGGATCTCTGAGATGAAAATGTCACGGACTTCTGAGGCCAGTTAGTATGTCATTTGCCTACTTGGAGAGTGAGGTCCTTCAGCATTTATTTATTTTTCATTGTGAGAATTTATTAATAATTTGCTTTTGTAATTCCTGTTCTTCTTCCTTGCCAACTATGAATATATAGTTGCCTGATAAAATTTACAAGCCTGTATTCCCACAGTATTTTACTCATAAATGAGTTTTTAATTCATCTCATTGTTTTATAGCTTTTTAAAATTTTTTTATTTTTAATTATGAGAACAATGCAAAGAAAGAGGATAAGGTAAGTTACAGGGAAAGGACAATAGCCCATATACAGAGTTCTCAGAAGAAATCCCCTTGCTGACGCCTAAACTTTGAACTTACAGTCAAAGAACATTAAGAAAAATAAAAGAGAACCCATTTACAATTACTTTGTCCACAAGTCCCCAGGTTGTAGCACATTATGACATTTCTTAGCAGTACACAAAAGAATCTAAAGCATGTAATTAATGTGCCTCCTTAAACATTGAAGGTATAGTATTTTTTTTTTACATTTTCATGCATATGCATATTAGTTTGAGTTAACATAAAACGTTTAAGTGTTTTTTTTAACATTTAGAGTCAAAGGAGACAGTAAAACGGTGTTAGAGTGGCAAATATTGTTTGCGTAAGCCCACCAAAATATGGGGTACATGGAAAGGAAAAACCTTGGCCTAAATACGAGGAGACCCTACCCCTGAAGTTTCCTGGCATAAGACCAACTCTAGGTTCCAGGCAAACTAGTTTGTTCAATCTAAGTCATTGTCTGTAGCGTCAATACAGTTTTATTTTTCATGTAGTCTCTATTGTTGGCATCAGGTTTCTGTATTAAAGATCCTGGAATCTGCATATCCTACATTAAAGTCAGGCTGGTGTGGAGCATCCTCTAGTTTCACCTCACAATTAAAGGGCAATGTAGAAAGCCCTGTCGAGTAAGCAGGTCGTTGTTATTAAGTCTTCTCAGTGTTAAGGGAAATCTCTTTCGAGTAGGTCGATGTCAGAGCAGTGGTAGGATCTTCCCTGGTAGAGGACTGCTTCCAGGTGATGTTATAGACAACCTTGGATGTTTCGTAGATGGCTTCCCTAGATCAGGGGTGAATGGAGAAAGCCCATTTTTCTGAGGCCTGTGCCAGGTCATTATGTCAATGTTCAGGGTGTAAGGTCCCATTGCACTACAAGATTTGTGTGTTCCCATCTCTATTAGATAAGAACTTGTTTGTATGTATAGTATTTTCTCGTTTTAATGTGCCTATGCAAACAAGAAATGAAGCCACGTGGCATTATTGGTGCATATGGGGGGGGGGCGTAAGAACATGTCCAACAATACCCACTTGGTTCAAACATAAGCATTAAACTGAGGGACTCTTTCATCAAATTTCCTATTGAACAGTTCACAAAGAGAAGATAAAAAAATGGGGAAAATCCTCATTGTATAAAAAAATATTCAGGGGGCCGGGCGGTGTCGCTATAGGTAAGGCGCCTGCCTTGCCTGCGTTAACCTAGGATGGACCACGGTTCGATCCCCCATTTCCCCATATAGTCCCCCGTGCCTTTCAGGAGTGACTTCTGAGTGAATAGCCAGGAGTAACCCCTGAGCGTAACCGGGTGTGGCCCAAAAACAAAAACAAAAAAAATTCAGCAAGCACTATAGCTGTCAAAGAAAACACACATAAAATGTTGAAAAGACATACGTGTCCATTTATGCCTTTTGAAATAGTTGGGGTGCACCAACAATACTCCAGTGCACCACTTTGAACTGTGACTTAGGACTCTGCAGTACTGAAGTTAAAAAGGGTAAATGTGGAGTAATGATGGTAGGGAGCGAGAGAGTTAAAGAGAAAAATGAGCTTTTGTAGGGGTGTGTGAAAGGGCAGAGTACAAAATGGACATTCTGCATACACAAAAACATAATTCAATTATTATTATTATTATATACTATTAATGTATATTGTGCCCTGTGCGGTTTTGAACATATAGACTGGTAAGAAATTTACCAGTGACTGCTTTAGTGCAACCAAGCAACTCTCAGCACCCACAAGGTAAGCCTAGGGTAACCTTCAAGCTCCTCCAAGGGACCCACCTCGCTGGCTTGCACAGGCAAGTGGCCCAGGGGAAGTCCTGGAGATCCGGAGCAAGGTGGTAGAGGGATGCTGGGGTCACCCAAGTCCTGCACCCCCCCAGGCCTGATTAAGAAGGCCTTTGGTATGGTGGAGGCCTGCTGAACCCCATACTGGCAGAGACTCCCAGGGCCCAGGAAGGAAAGAGGTCCCTTCAGCATTTATTTATTTATTTATTTGGTTTTTGGGCCACACCCGGTGACACTCAGGGGTTACTCCTGGGTATCACTCAGAAGTCGCTCCTGACTTGGGGGACCAGATGGGACACCGAGGGATTGAACCGCGGTCTGTCCTAGACTAGCGCAGGTAAGGCAGGCACCTTACCTCTAGCGCCACCGCCCGGCCCTTCAGCATTTATTAATGGTCTAAAATGGTCATGAGATAGTGCCAAAACTCATTCAAATGAGAGGCCATGGGTTGAAAGAGGGAAGGAAAAAAACAGATGAAAAAGTGAAGGGAGGAGAAAATTTCCTGGAAGATTTCCCACAAACAGTTCATAGAGTAAGAAAGAATAATTTTTAATGAGAGGATTACAGTTTCATTAATACCACTGGGGAAAGCCCAATGTCAGTTGATTTAAAGTAGTAGAAGAAAGAGGGTCTGAACTAGGATTATGTGACTGGGAATTTGTTGATTATGAATCAAGAATTTTATGGGAAGAATTGATGATCTGGAGAAATAGATAAAACCTAGACAAAGAATTAAAAATATTAAGGAATGTTGTCATGAAACATTGTTGGGGTTGTGGCTTACATTTTGGATGCTGGTCTTTCAAAGCAAGAAATATAGACAAGATGGATTTGATTGAACTCTTAGAAACTTTTTCAAGAACAGGTAGGAATTAATGAAGAACAGCTAATAAAACCCTGCTTTGTTTTGTTTTGTTTTGTTTTGTTATGTTTTGGGGCTACACCTTTAGTGCTCAGGGTTACTCCTGGCTCTGTACTCAGGAATCCATGATACATAGAACATGATAGAACTTTATAAGAAAAAAAAATCCAACTCTATCAGAAATGGGAGAAAAAATGAAAACAGATTTTCTTAATGAAAAAATGTAAAAGGCCAAAAGGCATATGAAAAATACTCTATATCACTTTATCACTATGTAATATAAGATAAAAAAAGTAGATATCTAACAGCAGAGAGATTGACACTCATTACAAAGGAACTCTTTTAAAGGAAACAATTATACAATACTGTCTTGGGCTAATAGAGAGTTCACTTGCCACAAAATAAACTAAGTTCTGACCCTAGCATTTGATATGGACTTTAAACTCTATGGATTAAAATATGCTTTCATTTTCGAAATGGGAATAAGCATGACCTTTGAGGAATAATAAAAACACACAAGCCACTATAGTACACAAAGAGCATAGAAGATCCTCCAGGGGTAAAAAAAAAACAAGATAGACAATCTAAGCCTATAGGCTGTAGTAAATATATACCCCCACCTCCCTCTGGGTGGTATGAGAAAGATTTTGATCAGGGACCAGAGGGATAGTACAGCAGATAAGGTGGTGGTTTTGCATGTGACCCAAGTGGTTTTGATTTCAAGCATCCTATAGTGTTTCCTTAAACAAGCTAGGAATAATTTCTAGTGCATGCAAATCCAGGAGTAACCAATGAGCAATTCTGAGTGTGGCCCAGAAACCAAAAAGGATAAAAAATATTAGGAAAACATGACCACAAAAGCAGTCACCAGGTCCACAGTCAGCTAGGCCTCATTTTTATTTTCAAAGGGATGTA
Organism: Crocidura indochinensis; assembly: GCA_004027635.1. Lineage (NCBI taxonomy): Eukaryota > Metazoa > Chordata > Mammalia > Eulipotyphla > Soricidae > Crocidura > Crocidura indochinensis. Next base: position 9,822 of record PVKC010046373.1, read on the forward strand.
TACCAAACTGTGAAAAATTATAGCTATACTGACCCAGCAGCTGAAAGGTGGAAAACTACAGGGATAGGGCAAGCCAAGTGTTAAATCCATGCTGGATGCACCCATCACCCACAATTGCCACTTTGCCAATGGCCCTGCTTCATCACTCATCTCCACCTCTGCAGAGATACTAATTTAACCAAAACTACAGTTATGCTGGTATTAGGGGTGACATCACCAGGACGTTTGGAATGAGTGTGAGTATCCTTCTCACTTCCTTTTCATATTTACAAAGTCCTGAAACATGTCCCACAAAAACCACAGAATCAGTAATGGTGCTTGGAATTCCTGGACTGCAAATGCACATACATGATAGTGATACTATATTTTAGTACTATTATCCCCATAGAAAACATCACTTCAAATGCCGATATGTATCTGAAGCCACCTAATGTTCATAAAGAGACAAAACAAAAAATAAAAACAAAAAACAAAACAAAACCAAACATCAACTAGTAAAAAGAACTTACTAAACATTGACAATGTTAATGACCTCATTGAGAGATAAAATAATTCTCACAATTTTTTTTGTTTTGTTTTTGTGCCACACCTAGTGGCACTCAGAGGTTACTCCTGACTCTGCTCAGAAATCATTCCTGGCTTTTGGGCCGGAGTTGTGGATAAGACAGACTCTGCTGGGCCCCTGAAGCTCGGCAGACTTTTGGGGGCTTCCCCCAGCTTGCTTCAACTTGGGAACTTTGATCTTCTTTGACGTTTGTCCCCTGACAGCTTGCCTCGGCTGCGGTGAGTCCTTCTGGGGTCGTAGTTGCGGATAAAGCTGACTCTGTTGGGCCTCTCCGGCTCGGCACACATTTTGGGCCTAGCCCGACTTGCTTCAACCTGGGAACTCTGATCTGTTTCCGGAAATAATCCCCAGAGGGTGTGCCTCGGCTGAGGTGTGTCTTTTGGGCCGGAGTTGTGGATAAGACGGACTCTGCTGGGCCCCTGAAGCTCGGCAGACTTTTGGGGGCTTCCCCCAGCTTGCTTCAACTTGGGAACTTTGATCTTCTTTGACGTTCATCCCCTGACGGCTTGCCTCAGCTGAGGAGTCCTTCTGGGTCGTAGTTGCGGATAAAGCTGACTCTGCTGGGCTTCTTATTCCCACCTAAAAGTGGCCGCGCACTCCACCTACCCAATGAATACCACCAAAACACGTAGAAAAACCCACTGCACAAGCGTGACAACGGGGAAATTACGCAGAGCAACATCACCCATAGAGAATGAAGATAGAAACTCTGATGACTTGACAATGGCCAATAACCTAAGCAGTCTTTCAGAAATGGAGTTTAGAGAAGAAATAGTGAGGATGCTCACAGAACTCAAAGAAAGTATGGATCAGAACACTAATAAAAATCAAGAGATTATAAAGATAGAAATCAGAAAACTCCAAACTGAA
>PVKC010046374.1:0-11247 GCA_004027635.1 Crocidura indochinensis
TTTGCCGGTGTATAATACGACCTCCTAATTTTACAGTTAAACATAGGTTTAGACCTATGTTCGCTATATCAGACAGAATGTTTCTGTACTGAAACTGCATGTACCACAGTGAGCCAATTACAACAAGCATAGGTTCAAAGGGTATACTGTAATAGACTTCCTCTCTGACTCTGGCCCATTTGAGCAGGCTTTTGACAGTATAGATTCGGGTCCAGAACGTTGTCTAATTTGCATGCATCAAAAGCCTGCTTGGATTGGCTGAGTTAGAGAGGCGGTCTGAGCAGCCTTGCAGTGATTGGTGCAGGATCGAGTTGGAAAATTCATTTCGTGGCAATATCCAAATGATTTTCGTTTAGCGGCATATCGAGATGTTTTTCGGGATATACTTGGCGTATAAGACGACTCCTGATTTTCGGTTGACTTTTTTTTTTTTTTCATTTCAAAAGTCGTCTTATATGCCAGCAAATACTGTAGACTGGCTAAGAAAGTGTCCAGATGGCAGAGTTAACAAGAGGGGAAAAAAGTATATCTTTATCCTGTGTGTTTAAAAAGGTAGAGAAGAGCATGTTTAAGTAAAGGCATCTGTATATCATCAAGGAGAAAAATCAAACAAAACTACAAAAATCTAAGATAAAAATAATGCATGTTCAATGGAGATAACAGGGCAACATGAACCCTAATATTGCATTTGAAGTCAAACAGCCAATCTAATAAAACAAAATGAATAAAACAATAGAAAAAATAATAAAAAATATCTTAAATATCAGTAAGATATTGGGAACCCTTAGGGGTCTGCTTTGTATTTTACCAAAATCTCTGAAAAGAAAATGCTACACAAAAGTATTTAAAGACAAAATGAATTCTTTCTATTTTAAGTTTCACACAAAGTATCAATTACTGGAGGAGAGCTGTTATAACAGCCTGCTTGAATGATTTGATAGTGTGTGATTTGAGCAGGAAAAATTTTCTTATAGGATGGTAAGGAACCCTGACTCAATGAAGGGTTCAATCTCAGTGGGAAATATCTTGTTCCAAGATGGTCAAGGTTTGGGAAGGTTGTTGTTTCCAGCTTTATTCTACTTAAATGTATTCAATGGAATTGAGCCAACACACTGCTTTATCTGTTCCTGGTAGTGAAGAAGGACTTTTTCTGCAACACTGGGCTCATCCACACTGAGCAACTCTTGCATTATTGACTCAAACACTTGATCCTTTGACCTTGGGGAACTAAAGCCCGTTGTTAAAGACCAATGTTTCTCTGCTTTTTCACTCATAGACAAGTAATGTTTCCTCCAGTGCTGCGGTGATTCTGTCTTTTACATTGAGGCTCATTCCTGCAAAGCATGAAGAAAGATGTCACCACTTTGTGATAGGCAGTTGGTAGCACCCACAAGACATAGTCAGCATGTGTAAAATACCCTCTACATCTCAACTCCAGAAACTAAGTAGAAAAATTAAATAAGCAACCAGCTTAAAACTCATAAATCAAAGCTATAAACAGCCTAACCAACACAGGTTAGGCATTCTGTCCTGAAAAACAAAATTAGGATAGTGGACTTCTCGATACACACTCTGTTAGCAAGACTGTTAAGAAGCTTTATATATTTTTCAATTAAATATTATCTTTTGAATACAGGTAAAGCAAAAATTGTCATCGGTTATAAAAAGTTGAAAAGTCAGGTCCAACTACTTCTCTACACTAAATGTTAAAGATGTACTACGGGCAGCTGGAATGATAGTACAGCAGGCAGGCAACTTGCATTCCATGTGCCCAATCTGGGTTTGGTTCCCAATACCACATATGTTGCCTCAGGACTGCTGTGAGTGATTCTTGAGCATAAGGAGTAAGCCCCGGGCACTGTAGGATGTGAGCCAAATCATTTAAAAATTAGGTGACATTGGGTATAATAATCAATACTAAATCATTCCTTCTTTTATAATATTCAATTTATATGCAATTCATAAAATATATAGAAGTTAAATAAATAAAATATTAAAAAGTTTTCGATAGTAGTGTAGGCAAACCATTTGCTTTGGATCTGATTGACCTAGATTAGAGCCCCAGCACCACAAAACTTTCACCAAGACTGACAGTTTTGATCCCCTAAACTATTCAGATTTCTGAATAGATTCAGGGGTCCGAAGTATCCCTGAAATTATTCATAAATAATTCCTGAGCACCACTAAGTGTGACCTATAAACAAGCAAACACACATTTTAAAAGAAGGAATATGGAAATATACTATTTTAACAAATTGTGTTTGGGTTTTTGTTGTTTATTTGGGAATTGCAAGTTGGGTTTGGTCACACTTCACTGAGCTCAGGGGTATTTCTGACCCTGTACTCAGAAGTGAGCCCAGAGAGTGCTTGGGGAACATATGCACTGCCAAGGATTAAACAAGGGTTGGCCACATGCAAGGCAAGCACCTTACTCTCCAACTATTTGTCTCCCCTATTGTAAATATATTATATTTACATGAAGCAGAATGCTACTACTTGAAGGTTTCTAATTTTATATGATGGATTTTATACATGTATATGTTAAATGATAAAGACCATAAAATAGAATAGACAATCTAATAACTAAAAATTTGGGTTGAAAACAATATCTAAAAACATACAAATAAGTAGAACTTTAATTTATCCATATTGAGACAGGCTGAATTCATACTTTTCATGTCACAGAGCCATTAATAATGCTGAAGAATTTTAGCTTCTGGGTGAAGCTAAAAATGAAAGAATTCATGAGACAGGAAAGATATTATCTAGAATCAATTCCCAGAATTCCATATGGCCCACCAAACCCAACAAGAGTGATTCTTGAGCTGAGCCACACTGCTGGGTGTGGTTAAAAAAATAAATAATTCATTCTTCAAAGGGAATTTAAAATTTTATTCTGATCAATAGTCAATGATCCTTATCAAAAATCAATAATAATATTAAGAAAATATCTAACATGCACCAATTAAAAGTGAGAGACCAGCATTCCAGACAAATAATTAAGACTTAAATATATATATATATATATATATATTATTCCCTAAACAACTAAAACAAACACAAAATAAACATTTCAAACCTCAAATGAGTTTTTAGTTTGGCTACATGTAAATGTACTCAGAATTTACAACTATTTCTGTGCTCTGAGATCTCACCTTGTGTTCTCTTAGACCAAATGGGGTGCCAGGTAATGGCCTTGAGTCTGTGATGAGTAGGATGATGCATTCTCCACTGTTCTATGGTTCTGACCCCAAAACTCATAGCATTTTAAATGTAAAATAATTAAAATACAAATAATGGAACTTGATATGTCAATAACACTATCAAATAGCCTCATTATCTCTAAACCTTTGTATTTTATCCTATATAATTCCTGCCTCTTGAACATGGGCAGGATCAGTCATGTGCATTAGCAAATAGAAAATGTCAGATATGAAGTAATTGTGCAGATATAATTAATCATCAACTGTAATCAGTTGATTTTGAGGTAATCAAAAGGATACTTATTTGCAATGGTTCAGTGGAAATACTAAACTTGCCAGAGGAGAGCATCTCTCCTGGAGAACTTGGACCAGCTTGAAGCATTACATAAACCTGAATGACAAGGAATTTATATCTGCTGATATATCATCCTCAAAGACTTAACTATCATGTTTCACTGGAAATGAGAAAAACAACAGATACTTAAATCATGCTGCTGCAGAAAATGAATTATTTCAATAAACTTAAAGGACATGAGAGTTTCATGCAACCAAGACTCCAGATGAGAATTTTTCCTCAATGAAACTCTGAGAAGACGATCCAGATAAGTCTTATGTAAGCTATGAAAGCACAAAGACAATGAGAAAATACATCACTGATGCATTATGTCACCAACTCTGTGGTAATTTATTATGAATAATGGTGTGTTAATTATCCTGCATATTTGATATGATAATTGGTTAAAGTTTATTTTATTTTATTTTTTATGCTTTTATGTAATTTATCATTTTTAATTTTTATTGTGCAAAGTTTATTTTAGTATAAAATATTACCAGAGATAAATATAATATCATAATAAGTTAGGAATCAGTCAGCAGGAACATTAAAAAATTTTAAACCTTTAATATATATTTTTGGGGGGGCCACTCCCGGCGGTGCTCAGGGTTGGTTACTCCTGGCTATCTGCTCAGAAATTGCTCCTGGCAGGCACGGGGACCATAAGGGACACCGGGATAAACCTTTAATATCTTACTGTTAAAGTTTTCAAGTACATGTGACAAAAATTGAAAATATAAAGAAATTTAAAATTACTATCATATACATAAATATTCAGAGTGATATTTTACAATGAATAAGTAATGGTAACAATTCTCATGAGCACAAACAGATAAATATATAAGTAAAATATTGTTTATTACTACAATAAAATTCTATTTGGAACTTAAAAGTTAATAAAGCATCAATATTTTCTTCAACCCAAATAATCTCAAAGTAGTTATCATGAATAGATCAAAACCAAACATAGAGTATCTAGTGCATCTAGAAAAGAATAAATAAAAATACTAATAAAATATAAGCTAGAATTCTATAAGATGTTCATTAATGAAGCTTCAGAAAGTACATCAGTTTTTATTGACACAGAGGCAAGAGGAATCATTTTAGTAGGGGCCAAGAATATATTAGTCTTCAGAATTTTCTTGATGTTGGGGGTACACACACCTAGTAGAGCTCAGGGACTCTTTCTGAATTTGAGTTCATAGATAATAATGAGGTTAGTATACTTGCCTTGCATGTGACCAAACTAGGTTTGATTACCAGCACAATATACAGTTTCCCTATCTCAAGTGCAGAGCCAAAAATAAACACTGAGCATAGTTGGATATTACCCACACACACAAAAGAAAACAGAAATACAAACTTGAAATAATCTTCCTTTCTGTACTTATATAACCACTGATGATTCAGTCTTTTGCCTCATTATTGAATACAATCTCCAAAAGTTTAGTGGTTTCATATATATATATATATAATGAATATATAATACATTCATTATATATATATAATTTGGTATTTTGATTTTGATTTTTGGGCCACACCCGGTGACCCTCAGGGGTTACTCCTGTCTATGCCCTCAGAAATCACTCCAGGATGGGGAACCACATGGGACACAAGGAAATCAAACTTCGATCTGTCCTAGGCTAGTGAGGGCAAGGTAGACTTCTTACTGCTCCGAGCCACAGCTCTGGCCCTGGTTTTATACTTTCTGGGTGGAAGATTATACTTTCATTTGCCAAGACTAAGACTTCTATGGATTTAACCTTCAAAGTTTATAACCAACTCCCTGAAATAAAAGATGAGATTATCTTGAGTCACAAATGCTGTCCTAATGATACTAAAACACTAACTACTTTTCAATAAACGAAGTTTATGTGACTGTTCATGGGGCCAATTTTGGAACCATCACAGTAACCTGCTACTTATCTGATGGCAGGAAGGGGCAGTTTCAAAGTAGGTGTTATGAAACCATCTTGATTCAGGGTCTCATCTTGATGGAGTTTACGGCAAAGTCACCACAGCTTTGTGAGATCCACAACTCAAGCACAAGAAAAAAGTGTATTTCCTGCCAGCTTGTCTTTTATGAAGAAAAACAAAAAAGGCACAATATTGAGATTGAAATGTTTCTGATGTCTCTCATAGAAGAGCAACAGGGAGCCCAGATAATGAAGTGGCCATAAAATAGCAAACAGATTTGCAGCATATGCAATCCATTTAGAATGTTCTTTCTGTGGCCAGATCTTCCTAGTAGAATTTCAGTTATCATTGATTGTAGGGTCCCAGGGCACTGCTTTATGCCATATGCATGCAGGATTTCATACATGGCAAGTCTTATATTTTGTACTCTGAATCATTCCGTGAAAAAAAAAGAGTTGGCTATTATTTAGAGGAGAAATATCAGAATAAAACAAAATGTTTTATCTTCAAAAGTAATGACTTGGAATTTGTAAAAACAACTCACAATGCTTTCCACTATTTTTTCTAGTAATAATCACACTGTATACTTCATATAAATGAAGGAAAAATCAATATGTTGGGCTGCATAACCCATGATTTTTGTCTTGAAAGAGAAGAAGCATCATTGCCTTTTACAAGGTGTGTATAGATCACATCAAATTCTTTTCCATTCACTCATCCTTGTGACATCTTCAATAGACACTCTTCCAGCCACTTGTCCTCTAGCCAGAAGAAAAATTAAAATACACCCATTTCATCATTTACCATAAAATAAAAATGAATCTGTAGTGTTCTTGGCATGTAATGGGATATTTACAAAGTCTCTCCCTAAATAGCGCTGCAGGTGTTGTGCTTGGTCCTCATTCAGCTAAGGGCAGATGTTCTTTCCCTAAGCCACTCACTTCCATGGCATCAGGCAGCAGGAATGGTGCCACTCTTTTTATCTATCTCAAACTAACCAGTCAGATCCATGTGGTTAAGATAAAATTGCCCTATACAGTTTCTTGCACACACTTTACAGACAAGACCTTAAAATTCATTGCCAGTAGAAATTAGAAGCTGCCATTAGTGACATAAAATATTCTCTAAACACTTACTTGCTACAAAAAGTAGAGTTGGGGGTACACTTTCAGAAAGTGGAATGGGATTTGTAAACTCTCCAGGATTACCACTAATGTGTTATATGCTCAAATTAGCTTGAAGCTCTATGAGCTGGACAGATACCACCTTCTCCTTCACTGTGTTTTGGTGTTGACAAAGCAAAGAACTGGTAGTCCTAATCCCTTCATCCATTCCCTGAAGCTGGATTTTTTCCTTCATCTTAAATTGAAGTGTTTAACTGTAGTCGAGATGCCAGTTCCACATCCAGTCTGTATTTTTCCAAGAAAGCTAATGCATTTTTCTATACCAATATGAATATTTTAGCAGTTGATTCAAAAGTTAGCACTGCATCTTATTATTAGAATTGAAATTTCCAATAAATGTAAAGTCAAGATGAGTATAGAAATCTGCTCATTAAAATAATCAGGATGTATGTATATATACTAGGTGTTTTTATCAACCATATAATGTAGTAGAACATTGCATAGTTTTGCATGTGGGACTGAAGAAACATAGTACATCAGGTAAAATGTTTGTCTGACTTATAACTAGTTAGTTGATGTTCAATCTTCTGAATTATTTGTTGTCCCCTGCCACAAATATATAATTTCTGGGGAAAGTATGTGATCTTCCAGGAGTGATCTCTGAGTAGAGAGACATGAATGAGCCCTGAACGCCGCTGGATGTGGCCCAAACTAACCAACCAACCAACCAAACTAAACACCAAAATTCTACACTAAGACTATGACTATAAAATAAAAACAAATTAACAATTTAAGGGAATTCTGTGACTGAAAAATTCATTTAAAATAATGAGGTAAAATAGAGAACTCTAAATTTTAATATTAAGTCAATAAAGTTGAAAGATCAAGAAAATTATGGATTATGAGCTTTCTTTATTGAGCCTATTTATCATATAGGTCTGAAATTATTTTTAATTCTGGTTTTGGTTTATCTGCTCTGAATTTCAGTAAAGTTCTTAAAAAGAATATCTTAAGTTTCTCTCTTCTAGTTTATTCTGATCCTACTCAATCAGAATATAGCTATTCTTATCCACCTTCTCCAAACTGAACTGAACAAAGCAACTGCACATTGGTTTATGTTTCCAAATCCAATAGGCATTTCTCAATTCTAAGTTTATGTGACTTAAGGTTTAGAGAACCATCTGGAGTACCAACCAAGGACATGCATCAGCTGCATAAAAGCCAAGTGCCCTGAATACTGTACAGTAATGAACTGATGATCATTACAATGAATTCACAAAACATCTGCTTTAGAAAGTCTATTTCACTTTCAAAATATTGGAAAAAAATTTCAAAATGCCTCATATGAATCCGTACAAGGATTCTATATAGTATGTGAGCAAAGCTTTCTATTTTTCTTTCTTTTCAGGACAACCTCTCCCTTTTTTTTTGGTTTTTGGGTCACACCCGGCAGTGCTCAGGGGTCACTCCTGGCTCCATGCTCAGAAATTGCTCCCGGCAGGCACGGGGGACCATATGGGGCACCGGGATTCGAACCGATGACCTTTTGCATGAAAGGCAAACGCCTTACCTCCATGCTATCTCCCGGGCCCCCAACCTCTCCCTTTAGATTGAACTTGCTTTCCTGTTCATTTCTCCTCCTCATATTTTGGTTTCTTCCTCTAATCTTGATTCAAGGGTGCTAACTTTGATGCTCAAGACTATCTTTTGTAATTCATTTTGCTTTTCATAATCTTTTCTTCCATCAAGATTCTACAAACTGTTCAATTTCTACCACCAAAACTTTTCGGTGATGGGAGTTCCCCTGATTTTATGTTAATCTGTACCTAAAATATGATTGCCAACGATATGTAACCCAACATGTTTAAAAATAAAAAATTATATTAAAAAATCAAATATGTATGTATCCAACTACCTATTAGATTTCTCCTCTTGGAAGATTATTATATATCTCAGATTTAGCTATTCATTTTGGGGATGGGGGGTTGTGTCACACCCAACACTGTTCAGGGGTTACTGCTGGCTCTGTGCTCAGAAATCGCCCCTGGCAGGCATGGGGAATCATTTGGAATGCCGATATTCGAATACCATCCCTTCTAGATCAGCTGCAGGCAAGGCAAACACCCTCCCACTGTGCTAATTCCTGGCCCCCATAGCTATTCATTTTTTTTGTTTTTTTTTGGGGGGGTCACACCCGGCAGTGCTCAGGGGTTATTCCTGGCTCCATGCTCAGAAATTGCTCCTGGTAGGCACGGGGGACCATATGGGGCACCGGGATTCCAACTGATGACCTTTTGCATGAAAGGCAAACACCTTACCTCCATGCTATCTCCCCGGCCCCTCACTTTTAATCTGAACACCTAGTGCCTATAGAAGTGCTCTCTCTGTAATGCTGATATAAATTTATATTTTCTGGTAGTTTACTCTAACATGGATTCATTTATTATTCTCTTTTGGTTCTTAGACTATGCCCAGTTCATTAAAATTTTGATCGAAGGAAAATCTCAAATATATTTATTCAATAGATATCAAAATGTATTAAGTCTATTACTTCTCAACCAGTTTAATACCATTAACTTACTAAGTTGCATCATTCACTTCCAACTTACCTTCTTTCTATTCAAACCAAACAGATATATTCACTCTCATCACTAGAATAATCCAGCAGTGTCTCAATGAAATTAAAGGTCATGGTATTTTTCTGGCCTCCCTAGTTCTGCATTAGTTATATACTTTTCCTCTATTAACTTGATTTTCTTTTTTTTTTTTTAAGGGGAGCACACCCAGTGATTATTTGGGATCAACCTTGGCTCTGCACTTGGAATCACTCTGACAGTGTTCAGGGGATCATATAAGATGGTGGTAATAAAACCCCAGAAAAAATGTGCACTCCCCTCTGCACTGTATTTATAGTCCCTCTTTTCCACTAACTCTGGTTTATTTTTCCCTATTCTATTTCACTAAATACTAAGTTCCTTGCTGTTTTATAATAAGACCAGGTAACCTGATGTAGTAGATAACATATTTCATTGACTCTTTGCTTTGTTTGATCTTTTTTATATTGACTATCTTTGATATTTTAACTCTCATTTTAACTCTAATTTCCATAATGAAGTAATAAATGTCCCTTTCCCCAGTAATGCACTTCAGATATATAAAAACAGGTACTTAAATAAAAAATCTCCTGCAAAGATTAACCTCTGTTATCAGAGAAGCATACAACTCTTTGTCATCAAAGAGTTGGGGTTGGGTGGGGGTGTCCTAGGTAGAATAAGTGAAATCAAGCGATCTATATGAAATTTATATTCCCTTCATTTCCTTTTTCAGTTTTTCTCTATAATCGCTTTCTTTGAAATAAAGAGTTAAATGATTTAAACTAATTAAAAACATCTGAGTTTCTGGGGCCCGGGAGATAGCATGGAGGTAAGGCGTTTGCCTTTCATGCAAAAAGGTCATCGGTTCGAATCCCGGTGCCCCATATGGTCCCCCGTGCCTGCCAGGAGCAATTTCTGAGCATGGAGCCAGGAGTAACCACTGAGCACTGCCGGGTATGACCCAAAAACCAAGAAAAGAAAACAAACAAACAAACAAACAAAAAAAACATTTGAGTTTCTTATAACAGTGACATAGCTAAATGAGATACAACATGGTAAATAAATAAGACAGGTAAGTTATGTTAGAAAATGTTTTGATGGTGAAGCACATTCCCTAAAAAACACTGTTTCATGAGTCCAAATTCTTAGAATCTGCTAAAAGTAAGGTATATGATTTAAAAAGAGATTAGAATCTGTCCAAAATATCATTTTCTACTTTCTACTATACATTAGCTGGCAATAATTTTTTATGGTAAAATATCAGTATTTATTATTACAATAGAAGAGATAATTTTAAAAAGGCAATTTACTGCAGATGTCTCCACGTATACTCTATCAATATAAAATATGTTGGATTTCTAACTTTTGATAGCCAGGTATTTATAGATGAGACATTAAGAGTAGATATATAAAATTCAATCAAACTTCAAGTCATTCAGATAATTCTTTTCAGTTTTATCACTACGTAATCTTGGAAACTGTAGCCCATGTGGAATACCATTACCATCAAGTCACTAAAGGACTATCTCCCCACTGCCTTTGGCTCTATTTGAGTGTCTGAAGTCATTGACTTCAGTTAAACTATCCTAGAGATTTACCAAAATAATGAATTGGGATTGTAGATAAATGAAACATATACTTTGTCACTACTTTGAAGCCTTTGTTGAAGATTGCAGTTGCCCCACTTGGATATATGTAAAAAAAAATCTTGCCATGCTTTGAAAGTGTTAAACAGAATAAATTAAAGACCTGCAGTCTTAGAGAGAATCTAACCAATGACTCTGACATTCTAATATTATCAGAGACACTTTAAATATTAGGAGATGAAAGTTACAGTTCTAAAAGTTAAAGAAGTTTTAGATGACTAAAGGGGACTATCTTCAAGAACTATGCAATACATATATATATATATACATATAATTCCTATATTTTTCAAATCATAAAACTCAGGATCTTTCTAATTTGTTTTCTACTGTGCAATATTATTTTCCAAAAATAGAATGAAATAAATAATAAAATAAGTACTAGAAAGGGAGATTCAATGCTTTTTTGGATAAAACACCTCATAAGTATAT
>PVKC010046375.1:0-11255 GCA_004027635.1 Crocidura indochinensis
ATCTTGTTAAGAGTTTTTAGTTTGATCATCAATCAACATGTACTATGCGGATGTTAAACCATACTTGCATCTCTAGAGTGAAACATACTTGGTCATGATGTATGACCTTCTTGATGAGGTATTGGATTCTATTTGCTAGGAATTTGTTGAGGATCTTTGCATCTGTGTACATCAGGAATATTGGGGTCTGTAATCTTCTTTTTCTGCAGTATCTCTACTTTTGGTATCAGTGTGATGCTAGCTTCATAAAAACTATTAGGTAGTGTTTCTGTTTTTTCAACTTCCTGAAATAGCCTAAAAAGTTTTGGTAGTAGGTCCTCTTGAAATGTTGAAAGAATTCATTAGTGAATCCATCTGAGCCTAGGCTTTTGCTTTTGGGAAGACTTTTATCATTTTAATTTCCTCAATAGTAATGGGTCTGTTTAGATATGCTCGATCATCCTTGTTCAACTGTGGAAGATTATAAGAGTTAAGAATTTATTGGGGCCAGAGAGATAGCATGGAGGTAGTTTGTCTTGCATGCAGAAGGTTGGTGGTTCGAATCCCAGCATCCCATATGGTCCCCTGAGCCTGCCAGGAGCAATTTCTGAGCATAGAGCCAGGAGTAACCCCTTATGCTGCAGGATGTGATCCCCAACCCACCCCCAAAAAAGAATTTATCAATTTCTTCCAGGCTCTCTTGTTTTGTGGCATAGAGTTTCTCAAAGTAGTCTCTGATTACCCTTTGAATTTCTATAGTATCTTTAGTGATCTTCCCCCTTTTCCTTTTTTTTTTTTTTTTTTTGGTTTTTGGGCCACACCCAGTGACGCTCAGGGGTTACTTCTGGCTATTCACTCAGAAGTCGCTCCTGGCAGGCACGGGGGACCATATGGGGAACCGGGGGATCGAACCGTGGTCCATCCTAGGTTAGCACAGGCACCTTACCTCCAGCGCTACCGCCCGCCCCCCCTTTCATTTCTAATCCAGTTTATTAAGTTTGTTTCTCTCCCTTTCTTTTGTGACTTTTACTAGTGGTTTATCGATCTTGTTGATTTTTTCAGGAACCATTTGAATTGGTCTTTGTATTTCCACTTCATTAATTTCTGCTCTAAGTTTTGTTATTTCTTTCTACCTATTTTTAGTTCATTTTGTGCATCACTTTTTAATTACATAAGATATGTCATTATTTATGCAGGCCCCTTCTTCCTTCCTTATGTGTTGTGAAGCTATAAATTTTCCTTTTAGTACTGCTTTTGTTGTGTCCCACATATTTTGGTACTTTGTGTCTTCATTCACATTTGTTCCCAGGCATCTTTTGATTTCATCTCTGACCCACTGATTATTCAGTAGTGAGCTGTTCAATTTTAGGTGTTAAAATTTTTCTTCTGTGTCTGTAATTCACTTCAAATTTCAGTGCATTATGATCTAAGAAAGTAATTTGTACAATATCTATCCTCTTGATTTTATGGAGGTATGTCTTTCGGGCCAGTATGCTGTCTTTCCTGGAGAATGATCCTTGTACATTGGAGAATGTATAACCAGCTTTCTGGGGGTGGAGAGCCTTCTATATTTCTACTAGGGCACTTTCTTCCATTTCTCCTTTTATAGCTAGTATTGTTAGGTTTCATACTGATTGACCTATCAAAGGATAACAGGGCACTATTGTGGTCTCCCATTATTCTTGTGTTTCTATTGATGTCTTCTTTCAGGTTTGCCAACAATTGTATTAAATATTTTGCTGATCCCCCATTGGGTGCATATATGTTTGGGAGTGTAATTTCTTCCTATTGTACATACATATCCCTTGATTATTATGAAATGTCCATCTTTGTACCTTATAACTTTTTTAAGTCTAAAGTTTGTGTCCTCCAATATTAATATGGCCACTCCAGCTTTTTTGTTTGTTTGTTTTTTTGTTTTTTTGTTTTTTTTTGGGTCACACCCGGCAGTGCTCAGGAGTTACTCCTGGCTCCATGCTCAGAAATTGCTCCTGGTAGGCACGGGGGACCATATGGGGCACCGGGATTCAAACCGATGATCTTTTGCATGAAAGGTAAACGCCTTACCTCCATGCTATCTCCCGGGCCCCTACTCCAGCTTTTTTAAGTAAGTTGTTTGCTTGGATAATTGTCCTCCAACCTGATTTTCAACCTATGCTTGTTCTGAATATTCAGGTGTTTCTTGTAGGCAGCAGAATGTTGGATTCAGATTTTTGATACATTTTCCCACTCTGTGTCTCTTAACTGGTGCATTTAGTCCAGTGCTTCTCAATTATTTTCTGTCATGCCCCCCCTAGGAAGAAGAAAACTTATTTTGCATGACTGCAAATAGTATACTTATTTAAAAAAAAAACTTTAACCTGCAAAACAAAAATATATAAAATAATTTAATCTGATTTTTTAATCAGAGGTGATGTCTGGATTAAAGGCTACAATGAGCATGTTTTGCAATGCATAGCTTTTCGAAGCGAGGTTTGAAGCAGGACACAGCAACTTTCAGCTCCAGAGACATACAGAGACATAAATATGGGGTTTAGCTTGTTATGATAGTGTTTGCCATGATCAAACACGCCCCCCCTTTATAGAACCTCGTGCCCCGCCCTGGGGGGCATGCCCCACTATTTGAGAACCACTGATTTAGTCCATTGACGTTGAGAGAGATAACTGTCATAGGATTTAGTTCATCTTTGTGTAGGAGTTTGGTGTCTTTTGGTCTGTCTTGTCTTAGACATTTCAGATTGTCTTTTAAGGATGGTTTTGAGTCTGTAAATTTTCTGAGCTTTTTTTTTTTTTTATCTGTGAAGCTTTATATACTTCTTTCAAATCTGAATGAGTCTGGCTAGGTGAAGTACTCTAGGCGAAGCATTTATTTTGTTGAGTTTTGTCACTATATCCCACCACTGCTGTAACTCTTAAGATGTGCTGTTGAATGTAATTTCCCTTTTTGATCTTGCTACTTTCAATATTCCATCCCTATCTGTGGGGTTCATCATTGTGATTTGGATGTGTCTTGGGTGCTATACTTCAGATCTATTTTAGCGTACTTTTAGGGCATGCAAGATTTGGTTGCTTGCAGTAATTAGCTCAGGGAGTTTCTCTGCAAATTATATCCTTGCCTATTGATTCTTCATGGGATTTTCTTCCTGGGTCTCTGGGAATCCAATGATCCTTGCTTCTATTGAGTTTATCAAAGACTTCTATTTTCATCTGTTCACATTCTTGGAGGGATTTTCCATTGTCTAATTGTTTGCTTTATGGCTCTTTCCCAATCTCTTCTATTGTATGGGGTTGTTATGCATCTCATCTAATAGCTCACTGATTCTGTCCTCAACTGCTGTTACTCTGTTGGAGAGTAACCAAGCACGAGTCTACAAGATCAAATAAAATTCAGAAGCAAAGTCTTTACACTCTAACCTCTACCATTTTCCCAGCTACTGCTTACTACATGTCCATGAATATGGCCGATCTCATATCCATCTAAATATTTTGAATTTACTTTCATTAGCTTTAATACTATCTCCTTGGAACATTTGATTGCTTCCCAAACTATCCATTACAATGTAAGCAAAACTGATTTAAACCATGTATTCCACATCCTAATAACTTTTCCTGAGCATGTTGGTAAATACTTGCTAAGTTAATTATTTTTGTATAAACTGACGTGAGAAGCATCTGTGAAAGTAAATATTCTATTGTTATCGACCAAATTAATTGTTACTAATTAAACTAAAAATCGTGTTAGGATTATGGTTATAGAATTATACAGCCCCAATGACTTCACCTACAATGCAAAATTGAAGGCTTTTAAATATAACAACTAGATCTAAAATCCCCAGGAATTTAGTCATTGTGTACAATATGATTTTGTCTACAATTTATTGTGGCTCTAGCAAAATCTACATCATATCTACATTGTGATTTTTCATTGATTAATCACCTAGACTTTTTTTGTATCTAGAGTTCAGAGGGTGGTTAGATCAAACTGCAAAAATGTTTAACCAATAAATACTACTCATTCTTTCTAAACTCTTTTCTGCTTAGAAATAAAATTTGTAAGAACTATTTTGATAATACAAACATCTTCAAAATATCCTACTCCTGTTTCCTTGTATTCTTCAAGATCCCACAGGTTTATTCCTGAAACTTGGAAAAACAGCAGAACCATACATTTCATTTTAATTTGCTGTCACTTTTAAATAAATTAACTGAACTTCATACTGCCACACAAATGTTCATTTCTTGACCAACCCCTAAAAAATAAACACAAGACTTAAACATTATTGAGAATAACAGAGCATTAGTTTAGTAATTTTTCAGACTACTTAACTTATATTTATTTAAAAAAGACCTGTGATATCAACCTTTCCAAATAACTTAGTTTTTTTTTGTTTTTGTTTTTTTGGTCACACCTGTTTGACGATCAGGGGTTACTCCTGGCTATGCTCTCAGAAATCACTCCTGGCTTGGGAGACCATACGGGAAGCTGGGGGATTAAACCGTGGTCCGTCCTAGTCTAGCACTTGCAAGGCAGCACCTTACCTCTAATGCCACCACTCTGGCCCCAACACTGGGTATTTTAAATAATGCAATAATGGGATTCCAAATGAATAACTCAGAGGGCTAGAGTTCATAATTTGCATGTACAAGACCTAATATCATTTCTGGCACTGCATGGCTAAAAGAAATGCCTGAATACTGAATTAGTTGTCACCTGAACACCTCCAGGTATGATACCCAACTTAAATGATAACAATAATATAATAGTAATAATGCCCTGATAACATCATTTTAGCAACCCAATTAGAGCTAATATATGACTTTATAATAGCAAGCTATAAAATTTTATTAGTATTTCAAAATTACTACATATTAACCTGAGATGCAGAACACAAAAGAATTTGTATTTCCACAATGCTAAGGTTGCTTGACAGGAAACAGTTACTAAATAGTAGGCACAATTGGAGGCAGGGATTCAAAAGACTAGGATGTAGAGATACTGGCAATTTGGCATTGGGTATAGTGTTATATTTTACTTTTGAAGAGGTGGGTTTTTTTTCTTAAAAGATAGTCCATTGAAATCTATACAATGATGCAAATAACTATTACCTCAATGACAAACAAACTTTTTTTTTCAAACACCTCAACCTTCAGGCCAAGAAATATTCAATAGGCTGAGAATATGCTTTGCATGTTGGAGGTCTGGGTTCAATCTTTGACACCTGGTGGTACCCAAGTTTTGCCAACAGTTACTCCTGAGCATTGAACACTACTGAGTATGGCTTAAAAACAAAATCTCAACCTTTCTTTTATTATAAAATATATATGCAGCTAGTTATTTACATTAAAAAGTACACCAAATATCCTTAAGACTTATTTTCATAACTGTAGAATTTTTAACTTTTGTAGGTTTTTCTAAAAGCTATTTCAGTTTAGAATGGAACAATTTAATTTAAACCTTAAATTCTAGAAACATAAAAAATAAACAGTATGAAAGAACATAGGAAAAACTTAGTTTTATTGATTTTACAGTAAATTTTAAGACAAGTTAAACAGAATACAATTATTATTCAGCTACTTATTCTATAAAACAATATGCCAAGATCAATGCTGAAACATTTATAAAAATGAAAAAATATGTATGTTCCTCACTTTAGTACAAAGACTCCACATACAAATGCAAAATTTGTAGTCACTAATTACATTACATGTTAAATTACTGAGTGAGTAGTAAATAAGTACTTCTGATTTTTAAAATGAAAAGCATGCAACTTTCCACTCTCTTGGTACTGTTTTTTGTCCACTATCTTTGTATTCCACACAGATTTCCAATGCAAAGATTGCTTCTGGCTTTGTGAATTACCAAAGGTGATGACCTGTTTGGCTGACTTATCATAGGGCGTTTTGCCTTCTTCCCTGTTAGATCTTTAGCTTCTTTAGGAGGAGGCATATGAATTGGTTTCCAGGGAATTGGATTATAAAAGGCAGGTTCTGGGTAAGAATTTCCACTGTAAAAACCTGAAATTAGTAAAAAAAAAAAAAAAAAAAAAAAAAAAAAAAAAAGATCCTTGAAATCAAAGCAAACTGTAAATAAATCAATTTGGTGCTTTCAAAAACAAAAACTTTAACTCAAATTTGTATCAACTGATTTTCCAAACACAATAAATACTAGAGTAAATATTAATATATAAATGGTAATTCTATACCATTATACTAATAATTCTATACCAATAAATGAATGTTAATGCTTTAATATATAAGCAAATCTCATACAAATTTTAATTAATTTTAGAACTCTTAAATAAAGTAATTCTCATAATTATTTTCAGCTAAATGTATACTAGTTTTCCATAGTCTGAAACTAAGCTTTATAGAAAAGAAACTATGTATATATATATATATTATATATATAATATATATATCAGTGAAGTTCCAAATTACTGTCACTCTAATAAAATTTCATGTCACCATGATTTTGATTACTAATTATAGAGTTCTAGCCTACTGAGATGCAA
Source organism: Crocidura indochinensis (assembly GCA_004027635.1). Taxonomy (NCBI): domain Eukaryota; kingdom Metazoa; phylum Chordata; class Mammalia; order Eulipotyphla; family Soricidae; genus Crocidura; species Crocidura indochinensis. The sequence goes on from PVKC010046375.1 coordinate 6,492, forward strand.
ATGAAATATTTAAATAGTTATAATGTCTGACAATTAATCTTGAAGAAACATTTTACAAATCATACCCCAATTTTCCTTGCAACTATAGGTAATTCCTTTACCTCATAATTTGCTTTTAGTTAGTTTTGTTTTGGGGGCTATACCCAATGATCTCAGGGGTTTCTTCTTGCTTTGTACACAGCAATTACTCCAGGAAGGCTAAAGAGACCATAACGGATGCCAGGGATTGAACTCAGGTGGGCTGCAAATAAGGCAAGTACCTTGCACACTGTATTATCTATCTCTCAAGCATCTAACTTCATAATCTGTAAAGATGATCTGGACAAAAATAGTAAGTTAATAGTATAAAATTAAAAAACACCCTAGGACCTGAGAGACAGATTGGAGACCAATGGGCTAAGGTCATGCTTTGCAAGCAAGGAGACTGAAGTTCAATCTCTAGTACTGCATATTTTTCAGAGCACCACTGGGAGGGACCTGAGCAAAAATTCAGGAAGTAGCCCCAGATGTGGTGTTAACAAACAAAAACAAAGAAAACTCCACCCAATTAAGTGGGAAAAAAATCTGCACAGTATACATCTGACAAAAAGCAAATATCCATGATTAAAAAAAGTCATTCCATCAAAAAAATGGAAAACTCCTCAAAGAAAATAAAGTGATGACTTACTAATCATCTGAACATATAATATTTATCATTATTTATCATTTAGGTAAATGCATATTAAAATAAGCCACTAAGGGCCAGCGCAGTAGCATAGTAGGTAGGACCTTGTATATGACTGAGTTTGATCCCTGCATATGTCCCCGAGCCTGCCAGTATTGATTTCTAAGCAAAGAGGTATGAATTACCCCTGAGTGTCACTGGGTGTGGCTCAAAAACTAAACAAACAAACACACACAAAAAGAAACTACTCCCAGCAGTGAGAATGACAAATATCAAAAAGATTGGAAACAGAGTTGGTGGGAATGCAATGAAAGAGAAAACCCTCATTAACTGTTGGTTGGAATGTTGTCTAGATAAGACCAAAAATTAACTTAAAAATATATATGAACATCTATACCATTATAGTACTGTGTATAAAGCCACAATATGGAAACAATACAAATTTCTGCCAACAGATGAACTTTTAAAGTAGTTATAGACTACAAGATAAAATAAGCTATCACTGACTATGTGAAAGGCCAAAATCTTGCCTTTTGCTACAATGCAAACAGAGCTAGATGGTCTCACATATTAATGAAATAGTTAGATGGAGATAGAAGAATACTGCATTATCTCACTCATATATACATAAAGAAACAAGTCAAGGGATTTGACAATAATATTGATTTCTTGAACTTCAGCATTCAACTGATAATACCAATCCATGGGGCAAAGTAGATTAAGAAAGGTAGACTAAAGTGACAAGGATAGTAGTGAGGCTCTTTGATCATGGTGATACAGTACACTTGTTGGCTTTGTAATCACATTATTAACTGCAAACTAATAAAGTTAAGAGCACTAGAATGCTTACAAGTATCATACCTTTCAGACAGAAGAAAACATTTCATTTTTTAGAGAGGGTAGGGCAATGGTGAAATCCCAAGGGTCACCCCCAATGATACTCGGTTAACAATCAAGCCAGTTTGCTTTGTAAGGGCCATAATACAGCAGAGATTGAATCTAGGGTCTCTGATGTAAAACATAAGGCTTCATTCAGTCTTTAATCTATACCCTAAGCCCCAAAACTACTTTTACAAAACTGCAAACATTTTTGTGTATTTTATTATATACTTTTTGTAGTATGTAATATTTTATTATGTTACAGATTAATATTTTACTTATTAGTTTGCTTTAAAAAAAAACACTAGTCAATGGTTATATCCTCAGCTAAATGTTTTACTTTATTATCCAAACACTCCTTTTTCAAATAAGAAAGAAAAAACAAGGAGCAGCTCATGATCAGTAGCAATAATGGATGACCTCCATAACACGTTCAAGAGGTGAAATCCTGACAGCAGGAATGTGTCATTCAGCTTTGGCAACCCACTTTGACTACATAGATATGTCAACAGGCACTTCACCAAGATGGTCAAAACAAAGTCTGGAATATGTTCTATTGTGTGAACAAAACAGAATGGGAGTATTTTTAATAATAAATCACTTAAACAAGTGAAGGCAGCTGTCAGCAAGGTATGAGATTCCAACATGAGGCACAAAGGAAAACTTGCATCGCCATTTATAATCAGACCAAGCCTAAAGGCCAACCGGTTTTGTGCTGTCTGATTCATGTGCTGTCTAGTATCCTATCCCCCCAAAAGAATGTGTCGAAGACACTGAAGACCTGCCTTAGAGACAGTTCCAAGAGAAAAAAATGACCCCTTAAGTATATTATGACTAAACTTTTATTATCTAAGGAAAGTAAAAAAAGTTTTCTACATATCTTAATATTAGAAATTATTACTTTGCCTTTTTTGGAATGGGAAGGGACACAGGAGGGGGTATTGGTGTTCGGAAGGGTGTACTGGTGAAGGGGGGGTATACTTTTATATGACTAAAACCCAATTATAAACATTTTTGTAATCATGGTCCTTAAATAAATATATTAATAAAAGATTTTTGAAAAATGGGCTGGAAAAATAGCCCAGTGGTAGGGCATTTGCCTTGAATGCAGCTAACCTGGGACGGACCTGGGTTTAATCCCCGGCATTACATATGGTCCCCCAAGCCTGCCCGGAACAATTTCTGAGGTTAGACACAGGAGTAACCCCTGAGTACCATTGGATGTAGCCCCCAAAAACCAAAATAAATAAATTAAAATTAAAACTTTACTATTTCCATAGGAAGAGCATGTTATATAATCTGTCTAATACGCTGTACTATAAAATTAAAAATATGATTTTAGAACATTTCTGTCAAACATTTCTGGCTCTGCAAAATGTATTTGTGTAAACTACTTCATAACAAGAAAACCAACCTGTGAGCTTTCCATTTGCATAACCATAGCTCTTTGCAACAGGACGAGGTTTATGTTTGGCATTTTCCAACCACTCCTTGAATTTTTTTTCTGCTATTTCCTTCTTTTCTTGTAATTCAGCTTGCCGTTGTTTTTCTTTTTCCTTAAAATGAGAAGACAAAATACAGCTAAAAATTTCATTCAAGTTCTAATCATTGTCCTTTTTCCTATCCCAGTGGCTTACTCATCATAAATACTGAATTATAGTTCTATAATATAAGAGAAAAATTAAATACAATGAGCATAGCAGAGGAAAAGTCATCTACTTCTAACCAAAAGGAAATAACACAAGTGAAAAAATATGCAATTTGTTGATTTAAAAAAGTAGCTTATAATAAATAGTAAAAAACAATTTCCTATAATACCTAAAAAATCATTTTTAATTAAAAAATTCTGAACTTGCTTGAAAAAAATCAATGCATTAACCTTAATTTGATAAAACTACAAAAGTATAATAACCAGAGTAAACACCAAAATCATGTACTCTAAGGAAAAATTAGTATATTTATAAAAAATAACCTTTTCTTTCTTCTTCTTTTCACATTCTTCAGCATTTTTTTTCTTTAACCATTCTTGATATTTCTCTTTTGCTTTCTCCTGTAAATGTTCTTTCTTCAGTTCTTCTGCTGCTTTTTCCTCCATTTCTTTATTAATTTTTTGTTCCCTTTCTTTTCTTTTCTTAAATAAAAGTAGAGGAATTTTAAACTACATAAATTATTCTTGCATGAAATTATTCTCACACAACTGATTTTAAAATATAAAGTAATATGTTAACTAGCTATTTATTTCCTCTTTTAGTGAAAAAAGTTTTATTTTTTTCTGGAAATTAGAAAAATCTTTATATTTATGATCCCAAGTCTGGTAAATTTTTCTAAGATTGTGTGTATGTTTATTTTTTTTAATAATTTTTATTTTGACCACAGTGGATTACAAATCTTTCACAGTAATGTTTTAGGTACATAGTGACATTGAACCAAGGGCATTCCTACCACCAATGTTGTCCTCCCTCCACCCCTGTTCCCAGCATGCATCCCATATCTTCTTCCTTCGTCCCCCGGACAGCTAGTATAAGTGGTCCCCTCTTTGTCTACCTTGAATGTAGATTGATTGGGTATCGATTCTGTTGTCGTTGGCTTTAGATTTGGTGTTTATTTTGGTTTTTGGGTTTTTTTTTTGCTTATTTTTGGGGGGGGTCACACCCAGTGACGTTCCGGGGTTACTCCTGGCTATGCGCTCAGAAGTTGCTTCTGGCTTGGGGGACCATATGGGAAACCGGGGGATCGAACCGCGGTCCGTCCTAGGCTAGCGCAGGCAAGGCAGGCACCTTACCTCCAGTGCCACCGCCCGGCTCCCAGATTTGGTGTTTAAGTCTGATCATTTTTTATTTCTACTCAATGTTCATACAACTGCTTGGTCTTGGTACCTTCCATTATTCCCCCTCTAATTTGTGAGGCAGAACAAGATAAAGAAAAAGTTTTATTAAGGGTTGGAGCGATAGCCTTGCATGCGGCCTACACAGGACAGACCCTGGTTCAAATCCCAACATCCCATATGGTCCCACCGAGCTTGCCAGGAGTGGCATGAGTACAGAGCCAGTAGTAACCCCTGAGTGCAGCCAGGTGTGGCCCAAAAACAAAAAAAAACAAACAAAAAGTTTTATTAAAATAAAATTATTTAGAAAATGTGAAAGAAGAAAGGAAAGCATACATGTTTAAGACTAAATATTGATTTCTCCAGAGTGGAAACATTCTAAACTAGTAAGTAATTT